>CM051265.1:19979214-20151559 GCA_027921565.1 Artemia sinica | reverse complement strand
TGTCCGGCAAGGTGAATCTGACCAAAGAGTGAAGTATCAATTTACAGGAGGGGGATTTGAACTTCTGTCGGCATATTCATTTTATGGGTCCTGACTAATTAAAAAAATTGCTTGTATTAACCTACATGCGAGGCTTTTGGCCTCGCTTGGGCTTATTATTCCAATTACCACAGCGTTTTTTTAATTTAAGTGAAAAAAACAATGTCCCCGAGGGTATTACCATAAAGTGCAATATGTTGCCCATTGTTAAAGGACTTTGTGACTTTTTTAATTTAACAAAACCAGTTGAACCAACGCCCCAAGAACCCAAACAAAGAGGAGATCATATCAAGTTAAAGGAGGGAGAGATTTGACTTCTGTCGGCAAACGCATTTACACAAACCGACGTATCAAAAAAAAAGACAGAATTCACAGGTAAAAAACTGAATCAAAAACCCAGCTAAAAAATTTGGGTATTTACAATTATTCGAATATATTCATTCACTGTTGGGTCCCATAGACATATTATTAAGAATGGCCCAGGATTCGCATGGGATTTTTTGCGGAGTTCCGTGCGGCTTTTTCTTCTTTTGCCGTCCAGTAAAACGGCGTTAATTTTGAAGTTTGATTTCAATTGAGATTTTTGAGAAAATCGTTTATTTTTTCATGATGCAGAAACAAGGACTTATTGGACAAGCTTAATTTGCGGCTTACGCCACAGGTATGTTATTTTATTTTATAAGATGCTTCTGTTATGATATTATGTTTAGATGGGCTATTTTAAGGGGAATTGTATGGGGGGGGGGGGAATTTCGTACCGGGTTTGAGAATTGTTCTAGAGTAGCTTCTCCGTAGGGGGAGGGGGAATTTCCACGGGAGAAATTCTCGATCAGGGGGAGTTTTCTCTGTGGGTTGATCAACTTTATACGAATAGGGGTGGTGGTGTTTGCGGGAAAAACTTTTCTACAGAGAAAGGAGATTGTTCCTGCAGGACTTAAAAAACGAAACTGAAATTCTTTTCGGTACTCGTTCTATTCCGTAACCGGACTATTTTATCCTCTCCAAGAACAACCTCGAGCCGCGCTTGAAAACACCCGTTTTTTTTTCAACGGGATGATACAGACAAAGACCGCTGCAGAGAACTACAATGCTAATAGCGTGGTGTTTAATTGCAGTATATAGACGATATTTAAAGTGTTGTTTTTTTGGGTTTGTTTTTTTTGTGTTTGGGGGGGGAGCGGTAGGGATGGAGTACCTAGGTTAGGTTACAACAGTTATTGTGTATGTTCTAGATACCTACGTCTCTATCCTAACTAAGACTAAAAAAAGAAAACTTTCTTCTAGTCTATCTATGCTTTTCATAAGTTTGCCCGGTTTGGGGGGGGTTTGGGGTGGTCCACATTTCTTTTTTTACAACCAACTACTCCTATAAACACACACACAAGGGGGTCGGTTAATTAGAATAAATGAACCATTTTAAATTAAAAAATTCCCCTTAACAAAAGGAGTCCAAAATTGATTTTGTGAGCGTAAATAAAAGAGGTAATTGAGGGCAGGAAGCAACCCTTTAGGATTAGGATGCGACGTTCATAAAGACCGAAACCATTTTAAAGGAAATGGGAAACTTAGTGGGCGGTGGTTGTTACAAAAAGGGAGGCTTTCCATTAAATAGATTGGGATGGGAGGAGGACACGTGCATAGCTGTGTTTTGTCTTCCCCCCGGGCGCCATCAGGCCGGCTTTGGTGCTGTGCGCCGCCGTGTGGCTTTTGGTAGTTAGTAGTAGTAAAGATACATAATAACACTGGTCAAGTTTAGCGCGCGAGAATAAAAGTGATTTTATTCTCTCTTTATCACAAAAAAACAAACCTGGCAGCCATTGCCCCCTTGTCCCTTTATCCTTCCCCGGTCTTGCTAGTGAATAAAGGTTACGGCCAATCTGTGTCTTCTCAAATCCTTTTTGATCTAAAGTTTGTTGTATTTTTTCCTTTAGTCTGTGAAAACTTACCCTTACTCCATATCGAGCCCATAAATTCAGTTTTTTTCAACGAAGAGCTTATACGCACGCACCCGTGTCGCAGCTTTTTCTTTTGTTGTTAAATAGTTGGGCGAGTCCATCCCAATGGTGGCTTACAAACTAGTACTCGCCCCATTTCTGCAGCTGTCAATCCTTCTTCAAGTCCATAGATAGATTCATATAAAAGTCTTTAATTTCTCGTCAAGCGCCATACGCTTCGAAAGAACATACTTATCTCCGTGCAAACGTAAGTTCGACTCCTCCCGACTAAGGCCTAAACACACACCAAATATATCTAGGTTCTATTCCGCTTGTTTTAATATATATGTCGATAAACACTTTAATGAAATGTTCGAGTGATGTCATAGCTTACTTAACCTGTTATAAATGAAGTTTTCCTGGAAATTACCTTCAATTTTTCGGATAAAGAATGACAACATTTAAGTTTTTGTGTCAACCGCATGTTGACAGCTAGGTTAATCCTGTTAACTACAATTTAAATACGAAGGGCTTTACAACAGCCGTCTGCTATGTCTAAGTTACCCGGTTGTTTTTTGCCACCAAAGATTGTTTCTGACGGCTCGAGATTTAGCAAGCTGTTTCAAAACGAGATCATGGTATTATTTTAAATTAAATCATAAGTTGGGTCCTGACAAATTAAAATGTTTGTATTATGCGGGTATTTGGAGGCCTCGCTTGGGCTTATTATGCCCAATATTGGGGGACAGTGTTTTTATTAAGTGAAAAACAATGTCCCGAATGATTTACCATAAAATGCAATTAGGTCCGCGCCCCATTGTTACAGACTTGTATACTTTTCGGTATTTAACAAAACCAGTTTTTTTTTGGTGCCCAAAAGTAATAAAATTTCATCTGTAAGGCCAGAGAATTAGAACAAGGTTCCTATTCATCTTAAAACTGGGGGTGCTATCATCAGACAGATGAAACACTTCAAACGAGCTGTCACTCGACAAAATTCAAGAGCGCAAACCGTCAATAGTTTAGAACCGAGGCGATTTTCAGGGGTCTTTCACTCGCATACTTTTTGAGGGATAAACCATATCTGCTTGAACTAGTAGCTCCTTTGAAAGCCCCTTTATCGCTGATTCATAATATATAATGGTCTTACCGCGTTTAAAAAGTCTTGAATTCAATTTACTTCCCAAATAAAATTTTTCTGAATAATTCAAAAGTGCTTGTAATTACAAAAAGCGGGCTTGGCCCCTTGCTGTGGCTTTTTTATGCCATATACAGTGCCCGCATTGTTACAGCTCTTTGTGACTTTCTTATTTTAACAAAACTAGTTTTTTTTATAATAAAAGAATAAATAAAAACAAATAAATAAAACCAATTTTTTCAACTGAAAGTAAAGCGCAACATTAAAAACTCGAAACGAACAGAAATTATTCCGTATATGAAGGGGTTGTCCCCTTCCTCCATACATTGCTCTTTGCGCTAAAGTTCATAGCGATTTTTAAAAAAGCCTCATACTCTGATAAACGGCCCTTGTGTTTTCATGAGTCGTTCTTTAAAAAAAAAAAAATTGGACAAACCGGTCAAACTTTAGACGTAAAGAGCAGGGTATTGAGGAGGGCGAAAACCCTTCATATACGGAATAATTTCTATTCATTTTTGAGTTTCAATAATGCTCCTTACCATTTCTAAGTGTTTTTTTTATAATGCCGGTAATTCTGGCCCACCCCAGTATGAAAAAATTTCCCTCTCCTCACGGGAAATTTCTCTGTAGAAAGTTCCTCGCACCCCCAAAAAAGAACCCCTTAAAATTCCTTTTCGGACAGTTTCTATCCTTGCTGAAAATACCACCATCCCCCTCCGCAAAATTATTGCAGGACGATTTCAGCCTGAAAAAATTATCCTCAGCATACTTTTCATTTGAAAAAAGACTAAGCTCCAATCGTTTTTCTAATCACTTCGGAAAACCCTACTTCAATGGAATTTTTCTGGAAATCAAAACAAACTTAAAGTTTTCCGTCTGGAAAAAATATCCACACACAAATTTTTTTTTTGGAAGGGGGCCCTCCCCCTCCCCTCCCCCCCCCCCCCCAAAAAAAAATGTCTCTATACTTCTTCAATAACAAATACCATACATAACGATGTACCAATTTTTATAACTTAAAGACCTAAACCCCAGGGCTCTGGGGCGGGGCGGGACATATCAATCTAAAAGGTACAGTTTTGGAACCTTTCAACTATGCTGTTAAAAACACAGAGCGGTTTCAAAATTTTTGTATGATACCAATCTTCGAGGAAAAAAGGGACGGCGTGAAAGGAGCTAGGTCCCCTCTATCTTTTCGGTCTCATTAAAAAGGACAACACAATTTTAATTTCTGTTCAAGTGAGGCCCTCTCCCCGATGATATTGAACTGTTGGCTCGAATATTGACATTTCTGGCCACAAAGAACGATCTAAATAGGTCACGGCTTTAAAAAAGAATTCGTATTTTTTCCCAGAGTGGCTGTATTGAAGTTGTGGTGACATCATGGACATCAAGAAAAGGCTCAAAACTGTCTGCGGTTAGAAAGACAAGCCACAATATAAATCCATATATAGAAGCCTGCCGAGCGCCGGGGCTCGGTGGCGAGGGCCGCCAGGCTCCCCAGTATAGATATATATAATATATATTATATATATCTATAATATATATATTATATATATTATAGTATATATTAATAGATATAATATATATATATATATATATATATATTAGATATATCTATATAATATATATATATATATATATATATATATACTATATATATATATATATAATATATATATATATATATATATACTATATATCAAGAGCGGATCCAGGATTTTGGTTCGGGGGGGAGGGGTGGATTTACTAATTTTTCGACTAATTTTACTAAGTTTTACTAAGGTTTAAAACTAATTTTTGACTCGAGGCAATTTTTTTTTTTTTTGGGGGGGGGGTTCAAACCGGGTAACCCCCCTGGATACGGCCCTTGATATATATATAATATATAATATAATATATATATATATATATATATATATATTATATATATATATATATATATATATATTATATATATATATATATCTATATATATATATATATATATATATATGATTATATATATTATATAATATATATATAACTATATCATTATATATATATAATATATATATATCGATATATATATAATATATATATATATATATATATATATTATAATCGTATATATATATATATAGATTAATATATATATATAGATATATATATATATATATATATATATATATATATATATATATATATTATATATAATATAGATATATAGATAACACACTGGCTATACACGACGTATGAAGCTAAGAAAGGAAAGGAAATAATTAAATGGAAAATAAAACCAAAAAAGAGTGTCTGTTCGGATCTCTGTGCAGTAAATTCCAAAAAGTTAGATTCTTGTTTTTTTTTTTTTTTTTTTTTTTGCTTTTTTTTTAGCACTGAGGACGACTTGGCGGAAGGTCCTTGTCGAAATATTTGCTTGTTTTTCGTTTTCATATATAAACCACTGGCTGACAAAATTCCTCGTTTTCCTCACCTTTTTTGGTTTTATATAGATATATATATATATATACTATATATATATATATTATATATATATATATATATATATATAATATATATATATATATATATATATATATATATCTATATATATATATATATTATATATATATATATATATATATATATATATATATTATATATATATATATATATATCTATATATATATATATATATATTATATATATATATATATATATATATATATATATAATATATATATATATATATATATATATATATATATATATATATATATATATATATATATTATATAAAGTGGTTCGGGGGGGGATTTACTAATTTTCGACTCGGTTTTTCTACTAATTACATAAATACATATATGAAGTAGAGTGCTAAGTACCATTTGCTAGCGCACCTAGGAATTCCCAAGTTAATTTTGCTTTGCCTGTATAGGAATTCCCATGTTATTCTACGAGACGTCGTTACAAAGTGGTCCAAATAACCGGAATGTCTGGGGACAAGTGATGTCAAGGTATGATTGATTTGTCACGAAAGGGTAATTATCTCCGGGCGACGATGTTTTTGATCTTAGAGATGAAGAGATTAAACGCGGGAAAGGGTTTCTTAGTAATTTCAAATGTGACAGCGCAGGATGTCAAAAACAAAAAGCGACACGCAGAAATTACGTTTAGAGATTATTTGGGCGAAATAAAACGTTTTAGACATTTTAGGGAATTATTTCGGCGAAACAGTTAGAGGACATTTTTAAAAGATGATTTTAGAATATGTTTTTTAGAGAGAGGATTTGAGGGTGAAAACTCTGTGGGTCGTTATAATACACAAGTTCTAATTTGAACAGTGTTGTGAGGTTCCTCTTACCCCAACCCGAAAGGGCTCCGATCGCCCCATACCCCAACCCCGAAGGAAGCTTCCCGTCCCCAAAGGTCTCCCGCGGATCCCAAAGGACCACCCGGCCCCCCCCAATGGCCCCCCGAGTTCCCCTACCCAACCCCAAAGGGCTCTGATCCCTTACCCAACCCAAATTGTTGAAATGCGTCGTTGATAATTAAAAATTGGATGCTAAAACTCAGACAAACAAAAGGATTGTAACCACCTGACTGGCTCGTATATTTTGCATGATATTTCTAAAGTCAATTAAGATGAAGAAATGTCGGACGTGTAGGTTTTACATTCACCAGGGCACGTGCGAGGGAAATTTTTTTTGTTGGTGGGGGGCTTAAAAAGGCAAAAATGGGTGAACTACATGAGTTTATAAGACGATTCGTGAAAAATCCCAAGGTTTTTTTCTGATTTTTGGACACAATTACCTTAACTTGAGAGTAGTTTGTTAGAAAATGCGTCGTTGATAATTAAAAAATCGGATGCTAAACTCTTCGGGCGGGGTAACTATTTAGTTTAAATAATTCTAGGAGGAATTGAGTTTTGTGGCTGGTGTGGAAAAAAGGTACGTGTTGAATATTCGGGTAAAATACGACTAAAGAAACGCTTCACTTATAAATAAGGCTATTGTGTTTTTCTGAACTTTCTAGGGCGGGGGGTAACTATTTAGTTTAAGATGATTCTAGGAGGGAATTGAGTTTTATGGATGGTAATGGAAAATGGTATGTGTTAAATATTCGGGTAAACATACGACTATAAATAAGGCTATTGTGTTACTTTCTGAACTTTCTCGTGGGAGACCCCTGTGGGGGTAAGTATTTAGTTTAATAATTCTAGGAGGAATTGAGTTTTGTGGCTGGTGTGGCAAAAATGGTACGTGTTGAATATTCGGGTAAACATACGACTAAGAAACGTTTCATTATAAATAAGGCTATTGTGTTTTTCTGAACGTTCTAGGGCGGGGATAACTATTTAGTTTAAATAATTCTAGAGGAATTGATTTTTGTGGCTAATGTGGAAAAAATGGTACGTGTTGAAAATGAGTTAGATTCATACTATGTATTTTTCATTTTAAATGTTATTACTGATCGCGAAGTAAAAAACCATTATCAATATACCTCATTCTTTCATTTCTATTCTTCTAACTTAACTTGTAGGAATAGGACTTCATTCCAACAACACTAAATAAGTTTCGTATTATATATAATAGTGAACAAGAAAAAAAAAAGAAGACTATTAATTTTCCCCATTCTTCTTCTTCTCTTGATCTTGCGCCCATCCCTCCATCTCACTCGGGGTCAGTTTTCGCGTCTTAATATATATGCGGTAGTAATTGCATATTCTCGTGTTCGCCATAATACCTCATATATCCGTCATGCGTGATACGGTGAGGACGGTGGATCTCGTCATCGATCCTAGGTTCCCCGATCTAAAATAGGAAAATTAAAAAAGGCTTAAAAATATGGAATTTGTATAAGATGTAATGAACAAAAATTATTACTTCACGATCGATCTAATATATACATAAAGATAATGTATTAAAAAGACTAGTTTTTTTTTTAAAAAATTTTTTTTTTTTTTTTTTTTTTTTTTCTTTTTCAGGATTGTTATTGACAAGAACTGTGGATATAACCGTATGGTTCTCGTACCCATTGTAGTGAAGAAGAAGAACTGGCACTTATGCATCTAATTGTGGAACCTTACCATTATAAAAACCAGTGATACACCAACAAATTCAACCATTAAGGTGTCCGTAGAAAAATACACGAAGGAAATACCCCTTTACACATTTACAACGATTCGAGTGACACAGAAAAGGATAAGAAACACTAGTAAAAACACAGAAAAAGGAACAGACATAGCCTTCTGTATAATGCTAGAGACGCCCTCTGAGACGCTTTAGTCAATTAAAATCACGCAATGAAATATCGCGTGATATTGTTATGTTAAGCATTCAAAAACAAAAAATGATTCACCCGACCAGAGATTGTGTTTTTTTTTAATGTTTCTTTACCATTATATTTTGGAAATTAAAGGTTATCGTTATCATGTCAAATGTAAACAAGTTAGATCATCTAGGATGCCCACATCACCCGAAACTATCATGGGGAGATGTTATTAAAATCCCCCTCCCCTTCAAACTCAAATTTGCCAAATTCCCACTTTAGAGACCTTTCTAGAGCGCTACAAACATCAGAATTCGTATTAGAGGACAATTCCGACCGCCAAGGTTTTTTTTTTTCAGCAAAAGTATGTTTTTTTTATTGCATTCAAAACACACAACATATTCAACATTTCAGTATACGATAAAAAAACACACACCCTCATTAATGTATTCTCATTAATCAAAAATAAAACCCTAGTTTCGTAAATGAGCTCAAATATTTTTTTTAATAGCCAAAATAATGAGAATGACACACGGTTAAAAAAAATACATCTGATTCGTGGTAACGAACTGTAAGTAAGGAGCGACACGGCTCAATAGTAACCGAAAAACTCTAAAAACCGGATGTATCTATAGATACAATCAATAGACATCAATATTTTTATGATGATTTCAAAGATATAAGTTTCATTAAGTTTTAGTTTTACTCAATCAAAAGTTACGCACCTGAGAAAATTTTGCCTTATTTTCGAAAATTCGGAAAGAAAACCACCCCCAAAAAGTCATAGAACATTAGTGAAAATCACACCATCGGGGATACACAATACAGAAATTTATTCAGGAAATTATGAAAAAAAAAAATTTAGTTGGCAAATTTGAGTTGAAGGGGTGGGGGAATTTTAATAACATCTCCCCCATGATAGTTTCGGTGATGTGGGCTTCCTAGATGATCTAACTGGTGTGACATTGACATGATAACGATAACCTTTAATTTCCAAAAATAATTTGACAGAAACATTAAAAAAAAAAATCTCTGGTCGGTGAATCATTTTCTTGTTTTGGAATGATTAACATAACGATATCACAGTATCACGCGATATTTCATTTACGCGTGATTTAATTGACTAAAGCTTCTCACGTCTCTTCTAGCATTACTACAGAAGGCTATGTCCACTGTTCTTTTTCTGTGTTTTTACTAGTGTTCTTATTCTTTTTCTTGTGTCACTCGAGTCTTTGTAAATGTGTAAAGGGGTATTTTCCTCGTGTATTTTTCTACGACACCTTAATGGTTGAATTTGTTGGTGTATCAATGGTTTTTATAATGGTAGGTTCCACAATTAGATTGGCATAGATGCCAGTTCTTCTTCTTCACTCAATGGGTACGAGAACCATAAACGTTATCGTTATCCACATTCTTGTCAATACAATCCTGGAAAAAGAAAAAAAAAAAATTTTTTTTTGACAGTCCTTTTTTAATACATTATCTTTATGTATATTAGATCGATCGTGAAGTAATAATTTTTGTTCATTACATCTTATACAAATTTTTTATATATTTTAAAGCCTTTTAATTTTTCTATTTTAGATCGGGAACCTAGGATCGATGACGATCACCGTCTCACGCAAGACGGATATTATGAGGTATGGCGAAAAAAAAAAAAAAAAAACACGCGGAATATGCAATTAACTACCGCCTATAAGATAAGACGGAAACTGATCCCGAGTGAGATGGAGGGATGGCAAAAGATCAAGAGAAGAAGAAGAATGGAAAATTAATAGTCTTCTTAATAGTCTTTTTTTTTTTTCTTGTTCACTATTATACATAAATAAAACTGATTTAGTTGTTCGGACTGAAGTCCTATTCCCTACAAGTTAAGTTAGAATGAAAAGAATGAGGTATATATGAGAATGGTTTTACTCGGATCAGTAATAAACATTTAAATGAAAATGCCATAGTATGGTCTAAACTCATTTCAACACGTATCATTTTTCCACGTCAGCCCAAAAATCAATTCCTCCTAGAATTATTTAAACTAAATAGTTACCCCCGCCCTAGAAAGTTCAGAAAGAGACACAATAGCCTTATTTATAGTGAAGTGTTTCTTAGTCGTATGTTTACCCGAATATTCAACACTTACCATTTTTCCACACCAGCCATAAAACTCAATTCCTCCTAGAATTATTTAAACTAAATACTTACCCCTGCACTCCCACAGAAAGTTCAGAAAGACACAAACCCAAAATAGCCTATTTATAGTCGTATGTGTTACCCGAATATTTAACACATACCATTTTTCCATACCATCCATAAAACTCAATTCCTCCATCCTAGAATTTATTTCAACTATAATAGTTCCATCCCGCCCTAGAAACGTTCAGAAAAACACAAATAGCCTTATTTATAGTGAAGCGTTTCTAGAGTGCGTATGTTTACCCCAAATATTCAACACGTACTATTTTTCCACATCAGCCACAAAACTCAATTCCTCCTAAAAATTCTTTAAAAACTAAATACGTTACCCCCTAGCCCTAGAAATTTCAGAAAAAACACAATAGCCTATTTATAGTGAAGCGTTTTTTTCCTTAGTTTTCAGTCATGTTTATCCGAATATTCAACACGTACCATTTTTCCACACCAGCCAACAATACTCAATCCTCCTAGAGTGAGATTTAGATTTTAGACTAAATACTTACCCCCCAACATCCCCAACTCCCGCAGAAAGTTCAGAAAGACACAATAGCCTTATTTATAGTCCGTATGTTTACCCGAATATTTAACACATACCATTTTTCCATACCATCCATAAAACTCAATTCCTTCCTCCTAGAATTAAATTAAACTAAATAGTTATCCCCATCCCCGCCCTAGAAGTTCAGAAAAACGACACAATAGCATTATTTATAGTGAAGCGTTTCTTAGTCGTATGTTACCCGAAATATTCAACACGTACCATTTTTTCCACACCAGGCCACAAAACTCAATTCCTCCGTAGAATTATTTAAACTAAATAGTTACCCCCGTCCCTATGAGTTTTAGCATCCGATTCGTTTTTAATTACAACGACGCAATTTCTAACAAACTACTCTCAAGTTAAGACAATTGTCCAAAAATCATCAAACAGAAAAAAAACCTTGGAATTTTCACGAATCGTCTTATAAACTCATGTAGTTCACCCATTTTTTTTTCCTTTTTAAGCCTGCCAACACAACAAAAAAATTGCCCTCGCACGTGCCTGGTGATGTAAAACCACACTCCGACATTTCTTCATCTTAATTGACTTGAGAAAGATATCATGCAAAATATACGAGCCAATCAGGTGTTACAATCCTTTTGTTTGTCTGAGTTTAGCATCCAATTTTTTCAATTTTTCAATTATCAACGACGCATTTTCTAACAAAATGGGTTAAGGGCTAGGGGGGCTCAGAGCCCTTTGGGGCTGGGGTAGGGGACCTCGGGGGGGGGCCCTTGGGGGGCCGGGTGGTCCTTTTGGGGACCGGGAGCTTCCTTCGGGTCAGGGTAGGGGGATCGGAGCCCTTTTCGGGTTGGGGTAGAGGACCTCACAACACTGTTCAAAATTAGAACTCTGTGTATTATAACGACCGCAGAGTTTCACCACATCAAAATCCTCTTCTAAAACATATTCTAGAATCATCTTTTAAAAAAAATGTCTCTAATTGTTTTCGCGAAATAATTCCCTAAAATGTCTACAACGGTTTCGTCCAAATAATCTCTAAACCGTAATTTCTGCGTGTTCCTTTTGTTTTTTTAGACATCCCTGCGCTGTCACATTTGAAATTACTAAGAAACCCTTTCCCGCGTTAATCTCTCATCTCTAAGATCAAAACATTCGGCCGGAGATAATACCCTTTCGTAACAAATCAATCAACCTTGACATCTCTTGTCAGATATTCCGGTTATTTTTTGTACCACTTTGTAACGAGCGTCTCGTAGAATAACATGGGAATTCCTATACAGGCAAGCAAATAACACTGGGAATTCCTAGGGGCGCAAGCAAAATGGTACTTTAGCACTCATACTTATATATATGTATAAACTGGTTCGGGGGGCCGGGGGGATTTACTAATTTTTGACTCGGTTTTCGACTAATTTACTAATTTTTTACTAAGGTTTAACTAAATTTTTTCGACTCGGTCAATTTTTTTTTTTTTTTTTTGGGGGGGGGAGGGGGGTTCAAACCAGGTAACCCCCCTGGATACGGGGACGGCCCTTGATATAGTATCATATATACTATATATATATATATATATATATATATATATATATATATATAATATATATTATATATTATATATATATATATATATATAGTATATATATATATATATATATATACATATCTATACATTATATACGAATATTTATAATTAGGAATTATATATACATATATATATATATATATATATAGATATATATATATATTATATTATATATATATATATATATATATATATATATATATATATATATATATATATATATATATATATATATATATATATATATATATATATAGATATATATATATATATATATATATATGTATATATAATTCCTAAGACCACACTGGCTAATTTACACGACGTATGAAGCCTAAGAAATGGAAAGGAAATAATAAATGGAAAATAAAACCAAAAAAGGAGCGTCTGTTCGGATCTTGTGCAGTAAACTCCAAAAGGTTAGATTCTTGATTTTTTTTTCTTTTTCTTTTTTTTTTTTTTTAGGCACTGAGGACGACTTGGCGGAGGTCCGTGTCGAAATATTTGCTTGTTTTTCGTTTTCATATATTACCACTGGCTGACAAAAAAATCCTCGTTTTTCTCGCCTTTTTTGGTTTTATAATAATATATATATATATATATATATATTATATATATATATATATATATATATATATATTATCTATATATATATATAGATATATATATATATATATATATATATTATAATATATATATATATATATATCTATTATATATATATATATATATATATATATATATATATATATATATATTTATAAATTTTTATATATTATAAATATATATGTATAAATTTTCTTGATAAACGGCTTTCATATTTGTTTTAGTTGATTTTATGGGATTTTATGGCCACAATAAAGTCTATCTAGAATAGGTTACGAGTTTGAGAAAAATCCTTAAGAACCTGATTTTCGATAAAAAGATAATTACACAAGAAAAATATGATTTGAGAGTGAAAATCATATGATTAGAGTCATATTTATGAGTACATTTCAAGAGAAAAAATTTATATCGTCCCCCACCCTCCGAGCGATCATATTGTTTTTATATCCCTGGCAACATGCAACATTACAAAAGGAACATAGCCTATGTATAAAATATCAAGTGTCTTTGTCTATTTATAAAATGGTTTTCAGGGTAGTTTTATAATGCCTAAGAGGACAAATGAGCAACCTAGCACTATCAAACGTGACAAGACTAATCTATAAGCCGCTAAGGCAAAGGTGTATGTTAAAAACCCACAGTAGAGAGAATATACCAGTATGCTTATCGCAGATCATTTCTGGTCTTCGTTCTCTGGTGCGAACAAAAAAGCTCCTCCCACTTATTCTGCACTAGCGGGAATTCGGGAGTAGAAAGCTATCTTATAGTCCCATGGGGACTCCATATATGGCATAGGTCCCTAGGGGGGGAGAACACCTGTGCTGTCAGTCCCGATCCCACACCATATATGGCATGGAATCCCCAGGGAGAACCACGTTTCCCGAGAAATTGTTTGCTTAAACCTAGCCTAACCTCAATGAGCCTCGTGACGGGGACTCCATATATGGGCATAGAGTCCATAGGGAGAACACCTGTGCTGTCAGTCCGACGGGGCACTATTTATTGGGCATGGAATCCCCAGGGAGAACACATTTCCGAGAAATTGATTGCGTAACCTAGCCTAACCTCATGAGCTCGTGACGGGGGGGCCACATATATGGGCATAGACTCCCGATCCGATAACGGGAAAACAAATCACCTGTCTCTTTTCTAAGCCAATGTTTCGGGCGAAGTTTATTAAGTGTCTTTGATGTATTTTCAAGGAGAGATTGTCTCCGGGCGAAATTTATTAATGTCTTTGGGTGTTCGTCCAGGAAAAAATGTTTCCGGGCGAAGTTTATTTATGTCTTTGGTGCTCGTCCAGAAAATTGTTTCCGGGTCAAGTTTATTATTGTCTGACGGACGATGTCAAGGTTGATATTGATTTGTCACGAAAGGGGAATTAATTTTGTTGGTTTCTAAGGGGAATTTATTGATTCACGAAATGGAATTATTTTGTTGTTTCTAAGGGGAATATTGATTCAAGAAAGGGGAATTATTTGTTGTTTCTAAGGGGAATTATTTATTCACGAAAGAGGAATTTAATTGATGTTTCTAAGGGGGAATTATGGATTCAAGAAAGGGGAATTAATTTTGTTGTTTCTAAGGGGAATTATGATTCACGAAAGGGAATTATAAATGACATCACTTGTTTCCCTAGGAAATTATACGGGACCTAAAGAGATAAATTAATATTCTATTTTTAAATACGGCTTCATTGATCTTTTAAGTCGGAGAGATAAATTGATATTCTAACGAAAAACCTTCATAGTGTAGCTAGGAACATTTATGAAGATGAAGAGATTAACGCGGAAAGGGTTCCCTAGGAATTCAAATGTGACAGCGCAGTGATGCCAAAACAAAAGGAACACGTAGAAATTACGTTTAGAGATTATTTGGGCGAACGAAATAGTTTTGAGACATTTTAGGGACATATTTAAGCGAAACAGTTAGAGACATTTTAGAAGATGAGTTTTTAGAAGATGATTTGGGGTGAAACTCTGTGTGTCGTTATAATACACAAGTTCTATTTGAACAGTGTTGTGAGGTCCTCTACACAGCCCAAAGGGTTCTGAATACCCCTACCCCAACCCCGAAGGGAAGCCCCCGGCCCCAAAGGTCCTCCGAGCCCCTGTTTCGTTGTGGTTTACCTTGTCACAGTTACATTTTCTTATTTTTCAAACTTCATTTTGAATTTCTTTCGTTGAAATGCAAGAGTGGGAATATTTCAGTAGTGTTTTGTTGCGGTTTACCTTGTCACAGTTACATTCTCTTGATTTTTCAAAGTTCATTTTGAATTTCTTTCGTTGAAATGCAAGAGTTGAATATTCAGTAGTGTTTTGTTGTGGTTTACCTTGTCCACAGTTACATTTCTTGATTTTTCAAAGTTCATTTTGAATTTCTTTCGTTGAAATGTCAAGAGTTGGAATATTTCAGTAGTGTTTTGTTGTGGTTTACCTTGTCACACGTTACATTCTCTTGATTTTTCAAAGTTCATTTCGAATTCTTTTCATTGAAATGCAAGAGTTGGAATATTTCAGTAGTGTTTTGTCGTGGTTTACCTTGTCACAGTTACATTCTCTTGATTTTTCAAAGTTCATTTGAATTTCTTTCATTGAAATGCAAGAGTTGGATCATTTCAGTAGTGTTTTGTTGTGCTTTACCTTGTCACAGTTACGATTCTCTAATTTTTCAAAGTTCATTTTGAATTTCTTTCGTTGAAATGCAAGAATTGGAATGTTTCAGTAGTGTTTTGTCGTGGTTTACCTTGTCACAGTTACATTGTCTTGATTTTTCAAAGTTCATTTTGAATTTATTTCATTGAAATGCAAGAGTTGGATTATTTCACTAGTGTTTTGTCGTGGTTTACCATATCACAGTTACATTCTCTTGATTTTTCAAAGTTCATTTTGGATTTCTTTCGTTGAAATGCAAGAGATGGAATATTTCAGTAGTGTTTTGTTGTGGTTTACCTTGTCACAGTT
The DNA here is from genome assembly GCA_027921565.1 of Artemia sinica. NCBI lineage: Eukaryota > Metazoa > Arthropoda > Branchiopoda > Anostraca > Artemiidae > Artemia > Artemia sinica. Next base: position 20,135,352 of record CM051265.1, on the reverse strand, counting down.
ACATTTTCTTGATTTTTCGAAGTTCATTTTGAATTTCTTTCGTTGAAATGCAAGAGTTGGAATATTTCATTAGCGTTTTGTTGCGGTTTACCTTGTCACAGTTACATTCTCTTGATTTTTCAAAGTTCATTTTGAATTTCTTTCGTTGAAATGCAAGAGTTGGAATATTTCAGTAGTGTTTTGTCGTGGTTTACCTTGTCACAGTTACATTGTCTTGATTTTCAAAGTTCATTTTGAATTTCTTTCATTGAAATGCAAGAGTTGGATTATTTCACAAGTGTTTTATCGTGGTTACCATGTCACAGTTACATTCTCTGATTTTTCAAAGTTCATTTTGGATTTCTTTCGTTGAAATGCAAGAGTTGGAATATTTCAGTAGTGTTTTGTTGTGGTTTACCTTGTCACAGTTACATTTTCTTGATTTTTCAAAGTTCGTTTTGAATTTCTTTCGGTGAAATGCAAGAGTTGGAATATTTCAGTAGTGTTTTGTTGCGGTTTACCTTGTCACAGTTACATTCTCTTGATTTTTCAAAGTTCATTTTGAATTTCTTTCATTGAAATGCAAGAGTTGGAATATTTCAGTAGTGTTTTGTCATGGTTTACCTTGTCACAGTTACATTCTCTATTTTTCAAAGAACATTTTGGGTTTCTTTCGTTGAAATGCAAGAGTTGGAATATTTCAGTAGTGTTTTGTTGTGGTTTACCTTGTCACAGTTACATTTATTGATTTTTCAAAGTTATTTTGAATTTCTTTCATTGAAATGCAAGAGTTGGAATATTTCAGTAGTGTTCTGTCGTGGTTTACCTTGTCACAGTTACATTCTCTTGATTTTTCAAAGTTCATTTGAATTTCTTTCATTGAAATGCAAGAGTTGGATTATTTCAGTGGTGTTGTGTCATGGTTTACCTTGTCACAGTTACATTCTCTTGATTTTTCAAAGTTCATTTTGAATTTCTTTCGTTGAAATGCGAGAGTTTGAATATTTCAGCAGTGTTTTGTCGTGGTTTACCTTGTCACAGTTACATTCTATTAATTTTTCAAAGTTCATTTTGAATTTCTTTCATTGAAATGCAAGAGTTGGATTATTTCAGTAGTGTTTTGTCATGGTTTACCTTGTCGCAGATACATTCTCTTGATTTTCAAAGTTCATTTTGGATTTCTTTCGTTGAAATGTAAGAGTTGGAATATTTCAGTAGTGTTCTGTCATTGTTTACCATGTCACAGTAACATTTCTTGATTTTTCAAAGTTCATTTTGAATTTCTTTCGTTGAAATGCAAGAGTTGGAATATTTCAGTTGTGTTTTGTTGCGGTTTACCTTGTCACAGTTACATTCTCTTAATTTTTCAAAGTTCATTTTTAATTTCTATCATTGAAATGCAAGAGTTGGAATATTTCAGTAGTGTTTTGTTGTGGTTTACCTTGTCACAGTTACATTCTCTTGATTTTTCAAAGTTCATTTGGTTTTCTTTCGTTGAAATGCAAGAGTTGGAATATTTCAGTAGTGTTTTGATGTGGTTTACCTAGTCACAGTTACATTCTCTTAATTTTTCAAAGTTCATTTTGGATTTCTTTCGTTGAAATGCAAGAGTTGGAATATTTTAGTAGTGTTTTGTCATGGTTTACCTTGTCACAGTTACATTCTCTCGATTTTTCAAAGTTCTTTTTGAATTTCTTTCATTGAAATGCAAGAGTTGGAATATTTCAGTAGTGTTTTGTCATGGTTTACCTTGTCACAGTTACATTCTATTATTTTTCGAAGTTCATTTTGAATTTCTTTCATTGAAATGCAAGAGTATGATTATTTCAGTAGTGTTTTGTTGCGGTTTACCTTGTCACAGTTACATTCTCTTGATTTTTCAAAGTTCATTTTTGAATTTCTTTCATTGAAATGCAAGAGTTGGAATATTTCAGTAGTGTTTTGTCATGGTTTACCTTGTCACAGTTACATTCTATTAATTTTTCAAAGTTCTTTTCGAATTTCTTTCATTGAAATGCAAGAGTTGGATTATTTCAGTAGTGTTTTTTTGTGGTTTACCTTATCACAGTTACATTCTCTTGATTTTTCAAAGTTCATTTGAATTTCTTTCATTGAAATGCAAGAGTTGGATTATTTCAGTAGTGTTTTGTTGTGCTTTACCTTGTCACAGTTACATTCTCTTAATTTTTCAAAGTTCATTTTTAATTTATTTCGTTGAAATGCAAGAGTTGGAATATTTCAGTAGTGTTTTGTCATGGTTTACCTTGTCACAGATACATTCTCTTGATTTTTCAAAGTTCATTTCGAATTTTTTTTCATTGAAATGCAAGAGTTGGAATATGTCAGTAGTGTTTTGTCGTGGTTTACCTTGTCATAGTTACATTCTCTTTATTTTTCAAAGTTCATTTGAATTTCATTACATTGTAATACAAGAGTTGGATTATTTCAGTAGTGTTTTGTTGTGCTTTACCTTGTCACAGTTACATTCTCTTAATTTTTCAAAGTTCATTTTGAATTTCTTTCGTTGAAATGCGAGAGTTGGAGTATTTCAGTAGTGTTTTGTCGTGGTTTACCTTCTCACAGTTACATTCTCTTGATTTTTCAAAGTTCATTTTGAATTTCTTTCATTGAAATGCAAGAGTTGGATTATTTCAGTAGTGTTTTGTCGTGGTTTACCATGTCACAGTTGTATTCTCTTGATTTTTCAAAGTTCATTTTGGATTTCTTTCGTTGAAATGCAAGAGTTGGAATATTTCAGTAGTGTTTTGTTGTGGTTTACCTTGTCACAGTTACATTTTCTTGATTTTTCAAAGTTCATTTTGAATTTCTTTCGGTGAAATGCAAGAGTTGGAATATTTCAGTAGTGTTTTGATATGGTTTACCTTGTCACAGTTACATTCTCTTGATTTTTCAAAGTTCATTTTGAATTTCTTTCATTGAAATGCAAGAGTTGGAATATTTCACTAGTGTTTTGTCATGGTTTACCATGTCACAGTTACATTCTCTTGATTTTTCAAAGTTCCTTTTGAATTTCTTTCGTTGAAATGCAAGAGTTGGAATATTTCAGTAAGTGTTTTGTTGCGGTTTAACTTATCACAGTTACATTCTCTTAATTTTTCAAAGTTCATTTTGAATTTCTTTCGTTGAAATGCAAGAGTTGGAATATTTCAGTAGTGTTTTGTCGTGGTTTACCTTGTCACAGTTACATTCTCTTAATTTTTCAAAGTTCATTTTGAATTTCTTTTGATGAAATGAAAGAGTTGGAATATTTCAATAGTGTTTTGTCATGGTTTACCTTGTCACACTTACATTCTCTTAATTTTTCAAATTTCATTTGAATTTCTTTCGGTGAAATGCAAGAGTTGGAATATTTCAGTAGTGTTTTGATATGGTTTACCTTGTCACAGTTACATTCTCTTGATTTTTCAAAGTTCATTTAGGTTTTATTTCGGTGAAATGCAAGAGTTGGAATATTTCAGTAGTGTTTTGTTGTGGTTTACCATGTCACACTTACATGCTCTTAATTTTTCAAAGTTCATTTTGGATTTCTTTCGATGAAATGCAAGAGTTGGAATATTTCAATAGTGTTTTGTCGTGGTTTACCTAGCCACAGTTACATTCTCTTAATTTTTCAAAGTTCCTTTTGGATTTCTTTCGTTGAAATGCAAGAGTTGGAATGTTTCAGTAGTGTTCTGTTGTGGTTCACCTTATCACAGTTACATTTCTTGATTTTTCAAAGTTCATTTTGAATTTCTTTCGTTGAAATGCAAGAGTTGGAATATTTCAGTAGTGTTTTGTCATGGTTTACCTTGTCACAGTTACATTCTCTTGATTTTTCAAAGTTCATTTTGAATTTCTATCATTGAAATGCAAGAGTTGGAATATTTCAGTAGTGTTTTGTTGTGGTTTACCTTGTCACAGTTACATTCTCTTAATTTTTCAAAGTTCATTTTGGATTTCTTTCATTGAAATGCAAGAGTTGGAATATTTCAGTAGTGTTTTGTCATGGTTTACATTGTCACAGTTACATTCTCTTAATTTTTCAAAGTTCATTTGAATTTCTTTCGTTGAAATGCAAGAGTTGGAATATTTCAGTAGTGTTTTGTCATGGTTTACCTTGTCACAGATACATTCTCTTGATTTTTCAAAGTTCATTTTGAATTTCATTCGTTGAAATGCAAGAGTTGGAATATTTCAGTAGTGTTTTGTCGTGGTTTACCTTGTCACAGTTACATTCTCTTGATTTTTCAAAGTTCATTTTGGATTTCTTTCGTGAAATGCAAGAGTTGGAATATTTCAGTAGTGTTTTGCTGTGGTTTACTTTGTCAAAGTTACATTCTCTTAATTTTTCAAAGTTCATTTTGGATTTCTTTCGTTGGAATGCAAGAGTTGGAATATTTCAGTACTGTTTTGTTGTGGTTTACTTTGTCACAGTTACATTCTCTTGATTTTCCAAAGTTCATTGTGGATTTCTTTCGTTGAAATATGTTTTGTTGTGCTTTACCTTGACACAGTTACATTTTCTTGATTTTTGTTAGGTTAGGTTAGGCTAGATCAAGTTAGGTTAGGTTAGCCTACGTACGCGCGCGTACGTAGGCTAACCTAACCTAACTTAACCTAACCTAACATAACTTGATCTAGCCTAACCTAACCTAACCTAACAAAAATCAAGAAATGTAACTGTGTCAAGGTAAAGCACAACAAAACATATTTCAACGAAAGAAATCCACAATGAACTTTGAAAAATCAAGAGAATGTAACTGTGACAAAGTAAACCACGACAAAACACTACTGAAATATTCCAACTCTTGCATTTCAACGAATAAAATCCAAAATGAACTTTGAAAAATTAAGAGAATGTAACTTTGACAAAGTAAACCACGGAAAAACACTACTGAAATATTCCAACTCTTGCATTTCACGAAAGAAATCCAAAATGAACTTTGAAAAATCAAGAGAATGTAACTGTGACAAGGTAAACCACGACAAAACACTAATGAATATTCCAACTCTTGCATTTCAACAAAAGAAATCCAAAATGAACTTTGAAAAATCAAGAGAATGTAACTGTGACAAGGTAAACCACGACAAAACACTACTGAAATATTCCAACTCTTGCATTTCAACGAATGAAATTCAAAATGAACTTTGAAAAATCAAGAGAATGTATCTGTGACAAGGTAAACCACGACAAAACACTACTGAAATATTCCAACTCTTGCATTTCAACGAAAAGAAATTCAAAATGAACTTTGATAAATTAAAAGAATGTGACTGTGACAATGTAAACCATGACAAAACACTACTGAAATATTCCAACTCTTGCATTTCAATGAAAGAAATCCAAAATGAACTTTGAAAAATTAAGAGAATGTAACTGTGACAAGGTAAACCATATCAAAACACTACTGAAATATTCCAACTCTTGCATTTCACCGAAAGAAATTCAAAATGAACTTTTTAAAATCAAGAAAATGTAACTGTGACAAGGTAAACCACAACGAAACACTACTGAAATATTCCAACTCTTGCATTTCAACGATAGAAATTCAAAATGAACTTTGAAAAATTAAGAGAATGTAACTGTGTTAAGGTAAACCACAAAAAAACACTACTGAATATTCCAACTCTTGCATTTCAACGAAAGAAATCCAAAATGAACTTGAAAAAACAAGAGAATGTAACTGTGACAAGGTAAACCACAACGAAACACTACTGAAATATTCCAACTCTTGCATTTCAACGATAGAAATTCAAAATGAACTTTGAAAAATTAAGAGAATGTAACTGTGACAAGGTAAACCACGACAAAACACTACTGAATATTCCAACTCTTGCATTTCAACGAAAGAAATCCAAAATGAACTTTGAAAAATCAAGAGAATGTAACTGTGACAAGGTAAACCACGACAAAACACTACTGAAATATTCCAACTCTTGCATTTCAACGAAAGAAATTCAAAATGAACTTTGAAAAATCAAGAGAATGTATCTGTGACAAGGTAAACCACGACAAAACACTACTGAAATATTCCAACTCTTGCATTTCAACGAAAAGAAATTCAAAATGAACTTTGAAAAATTAAAAGAATGTGACTGTGACAATGTAAACCATGACAAAACACTACTGAAATATTCCAACTCTTGCATTTCAATGAAAGAAATCCAAAATGAACTTTGAAAAATTAAGAGAATGTAACTGTGACAAGGTAAACCATATCAAAACACTACTGAAATATTCCAACTCTTGCATTTCACCGAAAGAAATTCAAAATGAACTTTGAAAAATCAAGAAAATGTAACTGTGACAAGGTAAACCACAACGAAAACACTACTGAAATATTCCAACTCTTGCATTTCAACGATAGAAATTCAAAATGAACTTTGAAAAATTAAGAGAATGTAACTGTGACAAGGTAAACCATATCAAAACACTACTGAAATATTCCAACTCTTGCATTTCACCGAAAGAAATTCAAAATGAACTTTTTAAAATCAAGAAAATGTAACTGTGAGAAGGTTAACCACGACAAAACACTACTGAAATATTCCAACTCTCGCATTTCAACGAAAGAAATCCAAAATGAACTTTGAAAAATCAAGAGAATGTAACTGTGACAAGGTAAACCACGACAAAACACTACTGAAATATTCCAACTCTTGCATATCAATGAAAAAAATTCGAAATGAACTTTGAAAAATCAAGAGAATGTATCTGTGACAAGGTAAACCATGACAAAACACTACTGAAATATTCCAACTCTTGCATTTCAAAAAAAAAAAATTCAAAATGAACTTTGAAAAATTAAGAGAATGCAACTGTGACAAGGTAAACCACGACAAAACACTACTGAAATATTCCAACTCTTGCATTTCAATGAAAGAAATTCAAAATGAACTTTGAAAAATCAAGAGAATGTAACTGTGACAAGGTTAACCATGACAAAACACTACTGAAATAATCCAACTCTTGCATTTCAATGAAAGAAATTCCAATGAACTTTGAAAAATCAAGAGAATGTAACTGTGACAAGGTAAACCACAACAAAACACTTCTGAAATAATCCAACTCTTGCATTTCAATGAAACAAATTCGAAATGAACTTTGAAAAATCAATAGAATGTATCTTTGACAAGGTAAACCATGACAAAACACTACTGAAATATTCCAACTCTTGCATTTCAACGAAAGAAATTCAAAATGAACTTTGAAAAATCAAGAGAATGTAACTGTGACAAGGTAAACCATGACAAAACACTACTGAAATATTCCAACTCTTGCATTTCAACGAAAGAAATCCAAAATGAACTTTGAAAAATTAAGAGAACGTAACTTTGACTAGGTAAACCACAACAAAACACTATTGAAATATTCAAACTCTTACATTTCATCGAAAGAAATCCAAAATGAACTTTGAAAAATTAAGAGAATGCAAGTGTGACAAGGTAAACAACAACAAAACACTACTGAAATATTCCAACTCTTGCATTTCATCGAAAGAAAACCAAAATGAACTTTGAAAAATCAAAAGAATGTAACTGTGACAAGGTAAACCACGACAAAGCACTACTGAAATATTCCAACTCTTGCATTTCAATGATAGAAATTAAAATTAACTTTTAAAAATTAAGAGAATGTAACTGTGACAAGGTAAACCGCAACAAAACACTACTGAAATATTCCAACTCTTGCATTTCAATGATAGAAATTCAAAATGAACTTTGAAAAATCAAGAGAATGTAACTGTGACAAGGTAAACCATGACAAAACACTACTGAAATATTCCAACTCTTGCATTTCAACGAAAGAAATTCAAAATGAACTTTGAAAAATCAAGAAAATGTAACTGTGATAAGGTGAACCACAACAGAACACTACTTAAACATTCCAACTCTTGCATTTCAACGAAAGAAATTCAAAATGAACTTTGAAAAATCAAGAGAATGTAACTGTGACATGTTAAACAATGACAGAACACTACTGAAATTTTCCAACTCTTGCATTTCAACGAAAGAAATCCAAAATGAACTTTGAAAAATCAAGAGAATGTATCTGTGACAAGGTAAACCATGGCAAAACACTACTGAAATAATCCAACTCTTGCATTTCAATGAAAGAAATTCCAAATGAACTTTGAAAAATTAATAGAATGTAACTGTGACAAGGTAAACCACGACAAAACACTACTGAAATATTCCAACTCTTGCATTTAAACGAAAGAAATTCAAAATGAACTTTGAAAAATCAAGAGAATGTAACTGTGACAAGGTAAACCATGACAAAACACTACTGAAATATTCCAACTCTTGCATTTCAACGAAAGAAAATCAAAATAAACTTTGAAAAATCAAGAGAATGTAACTGTGAAGAGGTAAACCATGACAAAACACTACTGAAATATTCCTACTCTTGCATTTCAATGAAAGAAATTCAAAAAAAACTTTGAAAAATCAAGAGAATGTAACTGTGACAAGGTAAACCATGACAAAACACTACTGAAATATTCCAACTCTTGCATTTCAACGAAAGAAATCCAAAATGAACTTTGAAAAATTAAGAGAACGTAACTTTGACTAGGTAAACCACAACAAAACACTATTGAAATATTCCAACTCTTACATTTCATCGAAAGAAACCCAAAATGAACTTTGAAAAATTAAGAGAATGCAAGTGTGACCGCAACAAAACTAGTTGCGGTTAGAGTGGCGCGCCACTCTAAGTGAACCTAGATTAACCCAATTTTTTAGTGTGTCGTCTCTGTGTGTGTGTGTGTTTGTGTCGTCTCTGTGTGGATGTTGTCTGTGTGTGTGTGTGTTTGTGTTGTCTCTATGTGTGTGTATGTGTGTTTCGTATCTGTGTGTGTGTGACGTCTCTTTGTGTGTGTCATCTCTATGTGTGTTTGTCATTTCTGTGTGTGTGTGTGTGTCTCGTCTCTCTGTGTGTGTTGACTCTGTGTGTGTGTATCGTCTCTGTGCATGTGTCGTCTCTATGTGTCGTTTCTGTGTGTTTGTCCTCTCTGTGTGTGATTCGTCTCTTTGTGTCTGTCGTCTCTGTGTGTTTGTCCTCTGTGTGTGTGAGTGGACTCTGTGTGTGTGTGTGTCATCTCTGTGGGTGTTTTGTATCTGTGTGTCCGTCATCTCTATGTCTGTGTTGTCTCTATGTGTGTGTCGTCTCTGTGTGTGTTTGTCGTTTCTGTGTGTTTGTCCTCTCAGTGCGTGTGTTGTCGCTTTGTGTGTTTCGTATCTGTGGTGTTCTCTCTGTGTGCGTGTTGTTATGAGTGTCCTTACTAAAAAAAAAACTACTTTATTAAAAAATAAAAAAAAATTAAATTGATCATAAGACCTAAATTATTTCATCAGATATGCCATGTCTCGTCTCTCTGTGTGTGTTGACTCTGCTGACTCTGCGTGTGTGTATCGTCTCTGTCCATGTGTCGTCTCTATGTGTCGTTTCTGTGTGTTTGTCCTCTCTGTGTGTGATTCGTCTCTTTGTGTCTGTCGTCTCTGTGTGTTTGTCCTCTCTCTGTGTGAGTGGATTCTGTGTGTGTGTATGTGTGTGTGTCGTCTCTGTGCATGTGTCGTCTCTGTGGGTGTTTCGTATCTGTGTGTGTTGTCTGTGTGTGTGTTTGTTGTCTCTGTGTGCGTGTCGTCTCTCTATGTGTTGTCGTCTCTGTGTGTGTGTCGTCTCTGTGTCTGTGTTGTCTCTATGTGTGTTTCGTCTCTGTGTATGTGTGTGTGTGTGTGTCGTTTCTGTGTGCTTGTCGTCTCTGTGTGTGTGTCGTCTCTATGTGTAAGTCGTCACTTTGAGTGTGTCGTCTCTGTGTGTGTGTTTGTGTCGTCTCTGTGTGGATGTTGTCTGTGTGTGTGTGTGTTGTCTCTATGTGTGTGTCATCCCTATGTGTGTTTCGTATCTGTGTGTGTGTGACGTCTCTTTGTGTGTGTCATCTCTGTGTATGTTTGTCATTTCTGTGTGTGTGTGTGTGTGTGTGTCTCGTCTCTCTGTGTGTGTTGACTCTGTGTGTGTGTATCGTCTCTGTGCATGTGTCGTCTCTATGTATCGTTTCTGTGTGTTTGTCCTCTCTGTGTGTGATTCGTCTCTTTGTGTCTGTCGTCTCTGTGTGTTTGTCCTCTGTGTGTGTGAGTGGACTCTGTGTGTGTGTCGTCTCTGTGGGTGTTTTGTATCTGTGTGTCTGTCATCTCTATGTCTGTGTTGTCTCTATGTGTGTGTCGTCTCTGTGTGTGTGTGTGTCGTTTCTGTGTGTTTGTCCTCTCTGTGCGTGTGTCGTCGCTTTGTGTGTTTCGTATCTGTGTGTGTGTGTGTTGTCTCTGTGTGTTTGTCGTTTCTGTTTGCGTGTCGTCTCTCTATGTGTTGTCGTCTCTGTGTGTTTTGTCATCTCTGTCCTCTCTGTGTGTGATTCGTCTCTTTGTGTCTGTCGTCTCTGTGTGTTTGTCCTCTGTGTGTGTGTGAGTGGACTCTGTGTGTGTGTGTCGTCTCTGTGGGTGTTTTGTATCTGTGTGTCTGTCATCTCTATGTCTGTGTTGTCTCTATGTGTGTGTCGTCTCTGTGTGTGTGTGTGTCGTTTCTGTGTGTTTGTCCTCTCTGTGCGTGTGTCGTCGCTTTGTGTGTTTCGTATCTGTGGTGTTCTCTCTGTGTGCGTGTTGTTATGAGTGTCCTTACTAAAAAAAAAAAAAACTACTTTATTAAAAAAAAAAATAAATTAAATTGATCATAAGACCTAAATTATTTCATCAGATACGCCATGTCTCGTCTCTGTGTGTGTGTGTTGACTCTGTGTGTGTGTATCGTCTCTGTCCATGTGTCGTCTCTATGTGTCGTTTCTGTGTGTTTGTCCTCTCTGTGTGTGATTCGTCTCTTTGTGTTTGTCGTCTCTGTGTGTTTGTCCTCTCTCTGTGTGAGTGGACTCTGTGTGTGTGTGTCGTCTTTGTGCATGTGTCGTCTCTGAGGGTGTCTCGTGTCTGTGTGTGTGTGTGTGTTGTCTCTGTGTGTTTTGTTGTCTCTGTGTGCGTGTAGTCTCTCTATGTGTTGTCGTCTCTGTGTGTGTGTCGTCTCTGTGTCTGTGTTGTCTCTATGTGTGTGTCGTCTCTGTGTATGTGTGTGTGTGTGTCGTTTCTGTGTGCTTGTCGTCTCTGTGTGTGATTCGTCTCTTTTTGTCTGTCGTCTCTGTGTGTTTGTCGTCTGTGTGTGTGTGTCGTCTCTATGTATTTCTGTGTGTGTGTGTCTCGTCTCTCTGTGTGTGTTGACTCTGTGTGTGTGTATCGTCTCTGTGCATGTGTTGTCTCTATGTGTGGTTTCTGTGTGTTTGTCCTCTCTGTGTGTGATTCGTCTCTTTGTGTCTGTCGTCTCTGTGTGTTTGTCCTCTGTGTGTGTGAGTGGACTCTGTGTGTGTGTGTCGTCTCTGTGGGTGTTTTGTATCTGTGTGTCTGTCATCTCTATGTCTTTGTTGTCTCTATGTGTGTGTCGTCTCTGTGTGTGTGTGTGTCGTTTCTGTGTGTTTGTCCTCTCTGTGCGTGCGTCGTCGCTTTGTGTGTTTCGTATCTGTGCGTGTGTTGTCTCTGTGTGTTTGTCGTCTCAGTTTGCGTGTCGTCTCTCTATGTGTATCGTCTCTGTGTGTTTGTCGTCTCTGCGTGTGTGTGTCGTCTCTATGTGTAAGTCGTCACTTTGAGTGTGTCGTCTCTGTGTGTGTGTCGTCTCTCTATCTGTGTCGTCTCTGTGTGTTTGTCGTCTCTGTGTGTGTGTCGTCTCTATGTGTAAGTCATCACTTTGAGTGTGTCGTCTCTGTGTGTGTGTGTCGTCTCTGTGTGGATGTGTGTTGTCTCTATGTGTGTGTCGTCTCTATGCATGTTTCGTATCTGTGTGTGTGTGACGTCTCTTTGTGTGTGTCGTCTCTATGTGTGTTTTGTCATTTCTGTGTGCGTGTCTCGTCTCTCTCTGTGTGTTGACTCTGTGTGTGTGTATCGTCTCTGTGCATGTGTCGTCTCTATGTGTCGTTTCTGTGTGTTTGTCCTCTCTGTGTGTGATTCGTCTCTTTTTGTCTGTCGTCTCTGTGTGTTTGTCGTCTCTGTGTGTGTGTCGTCTCTATGTATAAGTCGTCACTTTGAGTGTGTCGTCTCTGTGTGTGTGTCGTCTCTCTATGTGTGTCATCTCTGTGTGTTTGTCGTCTGTGTGTGTGTGTCGTCTCTATGTGTATGTCGTCACTTTGAGTGTGTCGTCTCTGTGTGTGTGTTTGTTGTCTCTGTGTGGATGTTGTCTCTGTGTGTGTGTGTGTGTTGTCTCTATGTGTGTGTTGTCTCTATGTGTGTTTCGTATCTGTGTGTGTGTGTGACGTCTCTTTGTGTGTGTGTCGTCTCTATGTGTGTTTGTCATTTTGTGTGTGTTTTCTCATCTCTCTGTGTGTGTTGACTCTGTGTGTATTGTCTCTGTGTATGTGTTGTCTCTATGTGTCGTTTCTGTGTGTTTGTCCTCTCTGTGTGTGATTCGTCTCTTTGTGTCTGTCGTCTCTGTGTGTTTTCTAAATTTTTGGGTCACCTGCCTGAGACTCTGGGCAGGTGAGTGCCCCCAAATATTGTCCCAAATTCCTCTCTCAATTTAGCACTTGTTCAAGGATGCCCAGCGTCTCTAATAACTTTCCCAATAGTATCTATTCATTGTCTCAGCTCAGTTTAGAAAATCTGAGCCAATTTCCACTTTTTCAAATTTAGGGTCACTTGCCTGAGACTCTGAGCAGGTGAAGTGGGCACCTCCAAAAATTTGTCCCGAGCATGGCATGGTTACCGCTAGGGCAACAGTCTAACCATTGACGGTTTTAGGTATCCGTGAATAAGTTCTAAGGCGAGAGTGGAAATTATCCCGTATATGAAGTTAGCTACCCCCTCCGAAATACCTTGTTCTTTATGTTAGACTTTGACTTTTCATTCCCAATTAAATTAAAAAATAAGTCCTATCATCTTGGAAGTTATTAATGTAGTTGTTAAGCAGAAAAATACTTCATCAAACTTTTATATCTTCGCTCAAGGTTGAATGGAGTTATGGCTAGGGGGATGAGTCCTAAAACCATCTGAATTCATTGTGAGGAGGAGTCATAAAACCCCCTGGAAGTCATTGAGGGGAGGAGTCATTGAACTCTCGGTAACTAATAAATTCATTAAACTTCCCAAAAAAAATCACACGAAATATCCTCGCTTTTTGAACGAACATCATGTAAAGAAAAAAAAATCAAACGGCTTAAAACAACAGAGCCCCCTCAAACCCCGTGAAGTCATTTTAAAAGGTATAACAATTATTTATTTAACAGAAATCCTCGCCTTCAATTGAACGGAAAAAAAATATAAGAATTATTTATTTAACAGAAATTCTCGCTTTTTTGAACGAACACCATGTAAAGAAAAAATCACACTGGCTTAAAACAACAGAGTCCTTCAAACGGAACTTTGAAAATCAAGAGAATGTAAAAGTTTACAAGGTAAACCACTGCCCCTTTGGGAGCCTAGAGAACCTTTGAGGACCGGGGGTTCCTTCGGGGTTGGGGTGGGGGATCGGAGCCCTTTGGGGTTGTGGTAAGGGACCTCACGGCTAAACCACGACAAAGCACTACTCTCGTGGAACTCAATTCCCATTTAACTCAACCCCGTGCAACTGAATCCCCCTTGTAACTGAACCCCTGTATAACCTAAACCCCGTGCAACTGTATCCCCTTTAACTGAACCCTCGTGCAACTCAACCCTCCATGCAACCCATCCCCCTCAAAACACTTTTCAGCCATTTCTTTTTAAATTGACAATACTTTTCAAACATTACTTATGTATTATACAGACCACATCGGCGAGGTAAAGTTAGGTCAAGTCACAATGTCATTCTATCGTTACTTTTCAATTAAGCTATTGAATACTTTCTAGCAATGTCTCTATTTATGCAGAGTTTCAGGTAGCTATGGCTAAGTTTGCTAAAAGACCAGTTATTTTCTTGCGAAAACACGCAAAATCAGAAAAAAAAACTGAACCCCCCATGTAACTGAACCCCTGTATAACCGAAACCCCGTACAACTGAACCCCCATGTAACTGAACCCCTGTATAACCGAAACCCTGTACAACTGAACCTCCGTGCTACTCGACCCCATTTAAATAATACCCGTGTAACTGAATCCGCATGTAACTGAACCCTCGTGCAACTCAACTCCCTCAAAACACTTTTCAGCCATTTCTTGTTAATTTTTTTTATTTCTAAACTATTTAAAATTGACAACACTGTGCAAACCAAAACACTTTTCGGTCATTTCTTGTTAAAATTATCCAATCGCTAATTACCCCTTTTTTTTCTCCACCTTCAAATATTCAATTCTCTTACTAATATGAATTGTAAAGAAAACTATTCCTTTTATTCAAATCCTAATCACCAATCAAGTTATACTCGTTCCTCTTGGGAAAGAGTGTAATGACCCGTGTAGAATAGGACCGCTAGAAAAACCTGTTTGGTACATAGGAGTCCCAGAAATAGTACCTTGGTATATACTGTCCTCTCTAAAGTTTATACGAGTATCCCTTCCATAAAAAATAATATGAAGGATTCGGAGAATCCTTAAATTACAACCCTCGCCCTGAGGGTTGTGGGGGAGTTTTATCCTCAAAAACATATTTTCTATCTGAAAATCAACTACGTTGAAAAAATGGCTATCTCAAAATTTTGATTGGACGTGTTTGGGGAATGATGGGCGTGGGGGGGGGGGGCTAGTTGCCTTCCAATCACTTTCGACTGTTAAAAAAGGGCACTAGCCCTTTGAATTTCCAATCGAATGAGCCTTTTTTTGAAGTTTCTACGACACAACGCCTTCTACAAAAACCTTATATGCACCCAGGGCATAAACTTAAAACCCTTGCCCTAAAGGTTGTGGGGAGTTTCCTCCTCAAAAACATATTAATATTTGAAAATCAACTACGCTGAACAAAATGGCTATCTTAAAAATTTTGATTGGATGTGGTTTGAGGGAATGATGGGCGAGGGGTGGGGTGGGGGGCTAGTTGCCCTGCAATCACTTTTGACTATTTAAAAACGGCACTAGCCCTTTGAATTTCCAATCGAATGATCCTTTTTTGAAGTTTCTACGACAACGCCTTCTACAAAAACCTTATATGCCCCCAGGGCATAACTTAAAACCCTTACCCTGAGGGTTGTGGGGTATTGTCCTCCTCAAAAACATATTTTCTATCTGGAAATCAACTACGCTGAACAAAATTGCTATCTCAAAATTTTGATTGGATGTATTTGGGGGAATGATGGGCGTGGGGGGGGGCTAGTTGCCCTCCAAATCACTTTCGACTATTAAAAAGGGCACTATCCCTTTGAATTCCAATCGAATGAGCCTTTTTTGAAGTTTCTACGAACAAACACCTTCTATAAAAACCTTATATGCCCCATGGGCATAACTTAAAACCCTTGCCCTGAGGGTTGTGGGGGAGTGTCCTCCTCAAAAATATATCTTCTATCTGGAAATCAACTATGCTGAACAAAACGGCTATCTCAAAATTTTTACTGGATGTGTTTGGGGGAATGATGGGCGTAGGGGGGAAGGGGCTAGTTGCCCTCCAATCACTTTCGACTATTAAAAAGGGACACTAGCCCTATGAATTTCTAATCGAATGAGCCTTTTTTTGAAGTTTCTACGACAACACCTTCTATAAAAACCTTATATCCCCCCAGGGCATAACTTAAAACCCTTGCCCTGAGGGTTGTGGGAGATTGTCCTCCTCAAAAACATATTTTCTATCTGAAAATCAACTACGCTGAACAAAATGGCTATCTCAAAATTTTGATTGGATGTGTTTGGAGGAATGGTGGGCGTGGGGGGGGGACTAATTGCCCTCCAATCACTTTCGACTATTAAAAAGGGCACTATCCCTTTGAATTTCCAATCGAATGAGCCTTTTTTGAAGTTTCTACGACAACACCTTCTATAAAAACCTTATATGCCCCAGGGCATAACTTAAAACCCTTGCCCTGAAGGTTGTGGGAGAGTGTCCTCCTCAAAAATATATTTTGTATCTGGAAATCAACTACGCTGAACAAAATAGCTATCTCAAAATTTTGATTGGATGTGTTTGGGGGAAATGATGGGCGTGGGGGGGGGGGGGGGGTAATAGTTGCACTCCAATTACTTACGACTATTAAAAAGGGCACTAGCCCTTTAATTTCCAATCGAATGAGCCTGTTTTGAAGTTTCTACGACAACGCCTTCTATAAAAACCGTATATGCCCCCAGGGCATAACTTAAAACCCTTGCCCTGAGGGTTGTGGGGAGTCTCCTCCTAAAAATGTATTTTTAATCTGGAAATCAACTACGCTGAACAAAATGGCTACCTCAAAATTTTGATTGGATGTGTTTGGGGAAATGATGGGCGTGGGAGGGGGGCTAGTTGCACTCCAATCACTTTCGACTACTAGAAAGGGCACTAGCCCTTTAATTTCCAATCGGTTGAGCCTGTTTTGAAGTTTCTACGACAACGCCTTCTATAAAAACCGTATATGCCCCCAGGGCATAACTTAAAACCCTTGCCCTGAAAGTTGTGGGGGAGTCTCCTCCCAAAAAATACATTTTCTATCCGGAAATTAACTACGCTGAACAAAATGGTTATTTCAAAATTTTGATTAGATGTGTTTGGGGGTATGATAGGCGTGGGGGGCGCTAGTTGCCCTCCAATCATTTTCGATTATTAAAAAGGGCTATTAAAGAAAAAAAATAATAATAATAAAACATTGGAGCCGTATGGCCTTTACTATAGCTAACGCTACAGCGTTGCGTCTGAAAGGTGACCTTGATGTTATACAGATAGGTTAGGGGAGAAAGGGGAATTATACTCTCAAACAAAGAATTTCAATTCCTTTCTCTCGAGATAGATTCAATCTTCCTTAGTGAAGTTTAAGTTTATTGAAGGTCCAAGGAGCAATAACTCCTGTTACAAGATAAAAATAAGAGCTTGGGCTTAGGTTAAACAAATGATTTGATATCTAATCAAAAGTTTATTCCTAGTTTCCGAGAAACAGTATTTTGAAGTAAAGGATCTTAATTGCCTTAGTACCCAAGCCTTGTCTAACTTTTCAAGTGTAACGCTTGTAATTAGAGGTATTGATAGCCTAGAACTAAAATAATACTTTTTTTTGGTAAACGACGAGGTCTGAACAACGGACACGCTCAATATATGATTAGCCAGCCCAGAAGAGTTTAGAATAATAAGAATAACAAGATTTTTTCTTTTATTATATTTAATAATAAATATCAGTTGTTACTGGATTTTGAGTATCGATTCTTTCCAAAACGCCTCAGTTATAACATGCTAACAAATTTTAGCCCTGATAAGTAGGGCAATCTTAACTCGCAACAAGGGAATGACAGACATTAGAATTTGTTTACTTTCCCCCTCAACCTTGTGGCTCATGGAACGTAAGCTCAGTGTTTACAATAAATTTCACACATATAAATTGGAATTCTCTAGACTCTGGTTTTCGTTTACCTCCTAGATTTGTTCTCTGGTGTCTATACGACACCAGACGACAACCGGAGTTTTAATTCTGAGGAGAGGTCTACTCCTTCCCAGCTTGTTCTCTTACCTCCTGATCCTTTCTCTGCTGTCTATACAGCTAAGTTAGCCGTTATGTCTAT
This sequence comes from Artemia sinica, assembly GCA_027921565.1. Lineage (NCBI taxonomy): Eukaryota > Metazoa > Arthropoda > Branchiopoda > Anostraca > Artemiidae > Artemia > Artemia sinica. The sequence continues at coordinate 20,117,703 of CM051265.1, read as the reverse complement.
ACCGACGGGCTTGGGGAGAGGGAAGTGTTATTAGTCCAGCTGAGAATTTGAAGTTCTTTCCACAGTCTAGGAAAATTCAGTCAAGCGTCTTCCCTGTTGTAGTTAAAGTTGACCTTATAAGGTCAAAGGAGCACTTATTATCGCTATGAAAAATAATTGGTAAATGCCTTGTTTCGAGTTGAACTGATAAATTTCTGTCAAATCATTGGTGGTTTTTCCATGTTCTTAGCTCACTTTAAAAGCCTTTAATTTGCTTCCTCGCATCCTATTTGAAATACTTTTGACTAACCAAACAAAACTCAAAATATTAGTGACCTTACTCCTGACCTAATTAGTAGAATTTACCTTACTTGATAATCTTGATTCAAAGGTCCTAATACCACAGACTCGAGGCTTAACTAGTTATTCAAGTGTATTCTATTAGAAAAATCTAGTAGTCCTAAACTTTACACTAAACCTTTCTTTTCTCGGTGACGACATCTGGGCAGTAGAGACAGCCTCTTTGGATAGTTGCAGCACGCACTAGACCCTATTAATCAATTCCGACGAAAACCTTAGGGGAATATCTATTCAATAGCACAGAATTAAACATTTTCTCTCCTTCTTATTCTTATCAAATTCGATATTCAAATCAAATTCTCATCGCATTTTGTAACAAAGATATTCTCTGAAGCAAAGAGATGGCAATACATTTTACGATTTGACAATTTATTACGGCTGATATGAAAAGCGAAGGTATTCTCAAGTTAAGCTAATTAAGATAGACGGCTTATCTTCGATTTATTGAACCAAAGAGAACTTCTACTGAAATTGAGTTACTAAAAAGAAGCAAGTTTATTAACTATAACACAAAGGCGTTCTTACCACCTCCCCCACATACATTTTTAGCATTATTTTTGTTTTCAAAAGGATAAAAGAAAAAAAACCAAATTTACTAAGATTCATTGTAACTCAGTCTCTTGTTGTTCTACTGCTATAAGGAATCCCCGAGACTTTTGGTGTCAATAATCTATCCATAGTTTTATTTTTAATTTTTTCAATACAAGTCCCACCAGAGAGAGTATTATTATGGATAGAAAAAGGATAGAAAAATCGTGAAAATATTGAAAGGCTATGTTGAATATGTTGTTATATTTGTTATGTGTTGTTATATTTGTTATGTGGTGTTATATTATCTCTAATTTATTGGACCAAAGGGAACTTCTACTGAAATTGAGTTACTAAAAACACACAAATTTATTAAGCATAATGCTAAGGTGCCCTTATCCAGGGCCAAGATTTAAGGTATAAACTTTTTAAAACTATAAAAGATAGAAGCTTAAGCCAACTTCTATAACAGGAATCTGACAAAAAATACAAAGACACAAAAATAGTAGAGAAAATAGGAGATGTAAATAGAAGGTTTGCTTCTTCACCCCATCTAACATATGGTTGCCTCCTTAAGTAGACTTTGAGTAACTTGCCTTACTAAATACTTTTCCTTGACGTATCGATTTTAATCTATAAACTTAGTTGCCCAAAGGCCCCGAGGAAACAACCAAACAAAGGATTTATTTATAACTTTGTTCGATACAAAAACAGTGCATCTCGGTTAAAATAAAGTGATGAAAAGGTTTTATAAAGTTATTTTAACATTACATTCAAGAATTAGAGGGAAGGGGCTCCTCTCCTACCCAATTTGATATCGACACAAGACAACCCCTATTTCTTTTTTATGTCTATGTTATACCCATTTAGCAGTGAATTATGATTTGTTTTGAAAGCAGTTTTGTTCCATTCCCTCTCTAAATTTTAGCCAATCATTAGCCTCTGGTTCAAAAAGTAGTTTTTTCCTGGATTTTTGTACTATCATAACAACTCACGATATTCAATTTAGTCTTTTACAAAAGTGAACTGAATTGGGTCTTCAACTATTTGTTGCGGTTCAAGTAATTCAATAGTTGCTATTCTCTGAAACAAAGAGATGTCAATATATGTTATGATTTGACAGTTTAATGTGGCTGATTTGAAAAATGAAGGTATTTTCAAGTTAAGCTAATTAAGATAGCCGATTTATACCTGATTTATAGTACCAAAGGGAATTTCTACTGAAATTGAGTTATTAAATAGAAGTAAATTTATTAAGCATAATAATAAGGCGTTCTTACCCAGGGCCAAGATTTAAGGTATAGTCTTTTTTAAACTAGAAACGATGGAAACTTAGGCCAGCAGTATCTGTAACAGGAATCTGACAAAATATACAAAGACACAAAATTAATAGAGAATAGTTGGAAACAAAATAGTGTAGTCATAGGCTTTTCAAACTGTTTCCTTGCCATTTTAATTTTGCTTCCATAATACAAGTGTGGCATTAAAATCAAGAACAAATCGGTGACATCCAGAAATCTTGGGTTTTTATGGACAGATGTGACTATGGGGTAGCTCAGGCATCACTCTCACATAGACAAAAATCTCGCTTTGTCAAAGAATTATCCAAGTCTTTCAACTGATTCCAGATTTTCCATCGATTGTCCCAATTGGAGGATCACCGAGCTTCAAGCTTAATGCAAGCTCTTTGAGAAGTGAGCGAAGGTTGGTATTTTGTGGTATCAAACAGAATAAAAACTCTTTAAAGTAAAAGCAAACAGGTATGTTCAATGAAAATATTATGAAATATGTTATCAGAAACTGTTGCGAAAGAAAGGGGCAGGCGTTTCACTAATTCTCCTCATTTAAAGTAAAGTGTTACTTTCAACAGGTAGCTATCAACCTTGTAAGAGACCATCACGTCCAATGTTAAGAAATATAAAAACCCATAGCTCCTAAAAAAGGAGTCAGATCAAAACAAAAAGTACACCATTAGAACCGCCTTTTCCGAAACCCCTATATGGGAAACTTTCTGTCCCTTGGCTTGAACAGCAAGGGAAATATATTGGCTTGAAAATCAAGAAAAGTGGCAGCTACTACAACATTCTGCCTAAACGGCATATTTTTTTTTTCTTTCTTTCTTTCTGTTTCTTTCGGCTTTAGGCCCTGTATTAAAACAGATTGATGTTCCTAGCATGACTTTGATTCCCAGCAAGGTGTATCCATCACTTATGAAATATACACTTAATATATTTTGTTCTTGGTCGTCTGTACTGGAATATTACCCTTATTTTTGTAATCAAAAAGCTCAGAAACCGCCAAATACTAACTTTAGCAGAAAACAAAATACTATTTGTGAAGCGTGTACGTTTTTATTTAGGAAAATCATGCTGCGATCTTGTTGGATGTGTAATCTTGTTGAAGGGGTACAAGAAAAAGGCCACGTGTAGCTCAGGTGGGATATCTCAGCGTCACTCCGATTTCAACAAGGAGTGACAACGTTATAATCTCATAACGTTGAATTCCTTAGCACCATCTTAGAAATCCTTAAGCACCATCTTTGTTGAATATCAAACACCTTTTTGAAACTATCTGCTTAGCTTTTAGAGTTTAGGATAATTCCATAAGTACTTCCCGGTTGGTGGTGAGTCGAAAAAGCATTCCGAAAATACTCCTCAATCTGTTGTGAGTTAAAGGAGGTACAACATGTCGAAAAGGGTATAACATGTATAAGCAAATTTTGGGGCGGGGACTTGGAGAAGAGACGGGCCTAATGGGCTCACTTTGGGCCGCCCAATGACACAATTTGAAAACCTTATATGGCTCTAGTGTCAATAAGGAGCTGAAATCAGAAAAGTTTTAGCTTGATGGATTATTATCAAAACCCCAGATAGTATATCGCCCCTTATAATCATAATTACGCTAGTAAAGGCAACCTACCAAAGAATGAACAACGACCTATAGTAACCAAAAATTTAAAAAAGGCGCTTTTTGAACAAAATAACTGTCAAGTGAGAAAAAAATGTCATTTGAAGTTGATTCAGTAATGTTAGCTATAATCTAACAAATTAATGGGAATTTCCAGAGACAGCCTGACCCCCCCCCCCAAATATTGTCAGATCAAGATGAAAACTGCATCATTGGAATTGCTGTTGTCGAAAATATTATTAAGGAAAGTTGAAGCCATCCCACCTTAAACAATAAGGAAAATCATTTTTTTTAAGTTTTTTTTTTTTTTCATCGCCAGCTGAACGCTAGAACATCAAAAAACCCTGTTTCAAAGGAATTTGCAATACCTGATGTCTTGTATAATTAACAAAATATAATGTTGTAGTAAAATATAATTTTCGACAAAAAAATCTAAATATTCGTATACAAGATGATAGAACATACGTATCTTTTGACAAGGAATATGATATCATGATATAACATGATGTCATTAAGATATTTTAACCCATGTATATTTTTAAAAGTTGTGTTCCTGGAATATGATATCACATTTGAGTGGTTTCACTGTCCAATTTCCTGGGGTTCATTCTAGATCCAGCTACAAATCTAGCCTACAAGCTCTTCAAAAGGAAACGCCATAATAACAAAATTCGGTACTCTTGCATTATGCAGGCCTTTGTAAAAAGTCAAGTTTGGGTAATTCTAATGAAATAAAATAAAATGGAATGAATATATAATAGTTTAGAAACAAATTTGGGCTATATATTTGCACATGAGGGAGGGGGTAGGGGTGGGGTAAAGCATAGCATATATTAAATACGTAACCTAACCTAACCTAGGTACCTTCCCCCCTAAACCCCCCAAAAACACAGTTTAATATCGTATACGCAATGAAAACCGCGCTATCACTGCCTACTCTATAGTAGTTAACCCGAGAGGCCCGCATAATGCAATAGTACCCATAAATTCTAACTTTGTAATGTCATATGGATTTTCTGGATTTTTTCCATTTTGATTCATGTTTTTCAGCTAAATTTTCGTTTTATTTTCAATCTTACTATGGTATTTTCTGTCTACAGCCTACTTGTATCTGAAATATCTGCATGTTGTCAAACAGTTCCTGGTAACGAACTGTATAGTAAGAGCGACTCGTCTCAACAGTAACCGAAACTCTAAATAACATTTTAATATCGAATACATACATCAAAAGAATTGGATTTTTATGCTGATTAAATAAAAAAACAAGTTTTTTAACTGAAAGTAAGGAGCGACATTAAAACTTAAAACGAACAGAAATTATTCCGTATATGAAAGGGACTGTCCCCTCCTCAGCGCCTCGATCTTTACGCTAAAGTTTTTTATTGTTTTAAAAAATAAAGTTGTGAGACAGAGTCAAACTTTAGCGTAAAGAGCGAGGCGTTGAGGAGGGGACAGTCCCTTTCATATACGGAATAATTTCTGTTCGTTTTAAGTTTTAATGTCGCTCCTTACTTTCAGTTAAAAAAACTTGTTTTTTTATTTAATTTTTGAACGTTTTTGAATAAATGCAGGTTTGGATCTTGGCTCATCGTACATGAATAATTAAAACAAAATTTTCATATTAATTTACTTTTATTTAGTTAAATGGCTTTCTCGAAACTTGTTTTATTTTATTTACGAACGTTTTTATTAGTAATAAATATACGTAACTTAAGAATTAACTTACGTAACGAACTTTTATATTCATATGTTTTTAATTTGTTTATTAGGGGTTCACCCCTAGTCAATACCTTGCTCTTTAAGCGAAAGTTCGAATTTTGTTCCAATTCTTTAAAAATGACCGCTTAATCACAAAGGCCGTTAATTAGAATAAATAGCTCTTATGAAAGTACTAAAAAATTGGCTTAAAGAGCGAGGTATTGACTACGGGGTGAACCCAATCATATATGTAATATTTTCTGTTCGTTTAAAGTTTCGATGTTGCTGCTATTGCAGTTGAAATACTTGTTTTTTTATATTAAATTTCTGATCTTTTTTTAAATGATGCTGGGAAGTTCGGCGTCCCCTTCATAGCAATGTCCCTTCCCCCATGAAAACTTCCTTCATGGAAATATCCTCCCACATAACCCCCGACCCACCAACCCCCCCCCCCTCCCACTACCAGGAAAAATCTCCCCAGAAAACGTCTGTATACTTCCAAATAACCAATACTATATGTTAACATTGGGTAAAGTTCATAACTTTCAGCCCTCCCCCCGGGAGCTTCGGGGGATTAAGTCATCCTAAAAGACATACTTATTATATTTTCGAACATGCTGAACAAAATGGCTATCTCAAAATTTTGATCAGGTGACTTTGGGAAAAAAATGAGCGTGGGAGGGGGCCTAGTTGCCCTCCATTTTTTTTGGTCACTTAAAAAGGGCACTAGAACTTTTAATTTCCATTCCAATGAGCCCTCCCACGATATTCTAGGACAACTGGGTCGATACGATTACCCCTGGGAAAAAAAAAAAATAAATAAACACGCACCCGTGATCTTTCTTCTGGCAAAAAATGCAAAATTCCACATTTTTGTAGATGGGAGCTTGAAACCTCTACAGTAGGGTTCTCTGATAGGCTGAATATGATGGTGTGATTTTCATTAAGGTTCTATAATTTTTAGGGGGTCTTTCCTCCTTTTTTCGAAAATCAGCCAAATTTTCTCAGGCGCCTAACTTTTGATAGGTAGAATTAAACTTGATAAAACTTATATATTTGAAATCAGCATTAAAATATGATTCTTTTGATGTATCTATTTGTATCAAAATACCGTTTTCTAGAGTTTCGGTTATCATTGAGCCGGGTCGCTCCTTACTTACAGTTCGTTACCACGAACTGTTTGATTTTTGATAACAGAGGCAACGTTACAGCATTGCCTATAGTAAAGAGCCATAAGGCTTCAGGGTACTTGTTAAATATCCCAAAAATACTCAAGAAGTTTGATCTGTGTGATTTGAGAAAAACCGGTTTGTCTTTCGCATTCAGTTATAATTAGCTTAGTCTCAGTGAGAAAAACTACGATGTAGGTATATTTTAATTTAATATTTGATATGTAAAGGTGGCTAGGTAAGGGCTGGAGGCAAGGGCGGATCCAGGATTTTTTTAGGGGGGGGGGGAAATAGATTGATCCAATAAACTTACGTTAGGAGCAAGTATTATTAACGCAAACTTACGCTAATTAAGTAAATTACACTACTTTAGACTACGTTAGGGGGAGGGTCCTCGCCCCTAACGGTTGCCCACCAGCCACTGGATCTGCCACTGGCTGGAGGGGGCTTATTCGATTGGATATTGAAAGTTCTGATGCCCTTTATCAAAGTAAAAAATAATCAGAGGGCAACCAAAACCCCACGCCGTTTTCCCCCAAAAGCATATCAGCAAAATTTTGAGATAGCTATAAGTTCAAAATAGTTCAAAGGAAAAATAAATGCCTTTGGTACTGGTGCGTTATATGGTCGCTTTTATATACAAATGAGAGACGAAATCCGCCAGACTGGTTATTTTCAAGAGACGGTCATTGAGAAATGGAACGAAAAGAGCAGTTATCATTGCGTTTACGATATCTAAACTGTTATTTTTTCGCGTTTAGGGGGGAGGTACCTAGCTTAGGTTACGTATTTAGTATATGCTATGCTTTACCCCCACCCCCACCCCTAATGTGCAAATATATAGCCCAAATTTGTTTCTAAACTATTATATATTCATTCTATTTTATTTTATTTCATTAGCATTAACCAAACTTGACTTTTTAGAAGTGACCACATAACGCACCAGTACCATGCCTTTTTCCAACGCCTTTTTTCCTCCCTCCCCAACGCCATTTTCTCCAAATATATCCAATCAAAATTTTCTGATAGTCATTTTGTTCCAAAGGTCGAATGGACAAAATAGTCCAAAGGTTGGATAATAATGTAGCTGGGTTTAACACCCCCCCCCTCCCAGCCAGTAGGGCAAGGGATATAAGTTATAAAAAGCTGTCCAGTCCATTCTTAACATATAAGGTTTTGGTACTCCTATGTTAAACGTACCCTTTTATATACTGCAATGGAAACCAGTCACAAAAACCTGTTTTTGACGGGTTAATTCAAGACACCGCTATAGGGTGGATGTATAGCAATGTATATGCGTGCAATGTATAGCGTGGTTTTCATTGCGTATACGATATTTAAACTGTTTTTTTTTTGGGGGGGGGGGGGGAGGGGGGTTAGGGGAGGGGGAAAGGTACCTGGGTTAGGTTACGTATATAATATATGGTATTCTTTACCCCCCCCCCCGTCCCTAATGTGCAAATATATAGCCCAAATATGTTTCTAAACTATTATATATTCATCCTAATTTATTTTATTTCATTAGCATTAACCAAGCTATCAGTATATATATATATATATATATATATATATATATATTTATTTATGCCCGCTTACAATGGAGAAATGGAGAAAAAAAAAGCGGAGTACAAAATGAAACAAAGAAAGAAGAAAAACATGTTCAACACTAAAAATTAAATACAGGTATTTCATTCACAGAAACAGTTGAGTCAGCGGTGAGTCGTAGAGTTTACTGAGGGATCGTCTTGAGGCTCTCCGTTCTAGATCAATCACCTTGGTTGATGGATCAAGGATTCCATATATGGATGAGATCTCCGTGTTAGAAAATCTTAGTGGAAGACCCAGCAAAAATTTTGCAAATCTGTAGTACGTGGTTCGTATTTTTCGACGCTCGGTGAGGGACAACATTTCCCACAAGGGTGATATATACCAGATGGCAGGAGAGACGACGGCGTTGAATAGTTTTGACTTAATAAATCGATTAAATGACCACTTGCATTTGACAGCTTTTCCATATGCTGAGCGGATAGATTTACAGACTGATTCAGCCAACAAACCTCTAGTTGACCTAGGCGTCTGGCCATACGTGATACCAAGGTAATTTAGGGACTGGGACTGCTGGATTCTGATACCGTCAAGGACAAGATTGGAATTGGTCGAGTTGGTGCCGCTAAAAACGATAAATTCGGTTTTCTCTATGTTGACTCGTAGTCCTATTCTTCTGTATAGGGTCACTAAAAGACGAAGATTCTCTTGTAGACCCCTCAGCGTGCTGCTTAGGAGCGACAAGTCATCTGCATAAGAAATGAAGCTTAGATCCAAGCCCTCCAAAAAGAAGGTCCCACGAACGAATCTAGTTACAGAGTAAATCGCAGAATTAAAGATGATAGGGCTAAGAGCAGATCCTTGCCGAACTCCTTTGAAGAGCCGAATGGGTTCAGAAAGCTTTTGCTTGCGGTGACCGGCGATTGTTTCCCATCCCAAATCTAGACGAATATGCGTGTGGGAGTACCAGTCATGGAGAACAAGGACAATGCGGGGGTCGACTCCTGAATCTAAGAGGCACCACAGTGCCTGCGATGGGACGACAGAATTGAACGCAGCGGAAATGTCGACACTGCAGGCAAAGAGTGGCTTTTTAACTAGAGATGTAGACCTCATTATTCTTCTTAGTAGCCGATGGGCGTGTCCACAGCCCAACCCATTTCTGAATCCAAGTTGTTTGTCTCCCATTAGAGCGTGTGACGTAATATGGGGCAACAGTACCTTCTCAAATACTTTGCTGATAACCGATGAAACTGTGATTGGTCTGTAGCTTTTACAAAGCAAGGGATCTCGATTCTTTTTCAGAATATTGGATGTGCGGCAACCATGAAAGTTGGCAGGTGTGAGTCCCTGCTCGATGCTCATTTGGAATAGTAAGGCTAAGTACTCATGTAGACGTTCTGTGCCGTGCTGTAACTGCCCCGGAGTGATCCTATCGAGCCCTGGAGACTTGTTCTTTTTCAATTTTCTCACAATTATCTCAATAGGCCATTTGGAAACAATGACATCAGTGCGGCGGAGTTTTGCGCTGATTAATTGCCTATCTAACTCAGATTTATATACGGAGTCCAGCTCGTTGGGTGGTGGCGCAAACACGTCCTTGTAATGGTTTACCAACTTTCATCGGGAATGGGACTTTGCACATCAGCGTCGGCCCTGTTAGATTGGAATCGCTTCCATAAGATGTTTGGGTCACTCCTGCAATCACAAGACAACTTCTCCACTTGCTGGACTTGCATATTCTCGACAGTATGTTTGAATTCTTTTTTGGCATGTCGAAAGCACTGAAAAACTACTCCAGAGCGGGGTTTGTCGCAGTCCTTCCACAATTCGTACCAGAACTTGGATCTCTTCTTGGCAAACTTGACATTTGGGTTATCCCATCCCTTTTTACGAGTGTTGGGGTACACTTTTGCCACTGGAACAGCGGCAGATTCCGCAAGCTTCATCGAATGAACAATTTCGGAGCAAAAGATGTTCAGGGCTAGTCTGTCTTCATTTTGGCCATGAGTAAGCAGGTGGAACGGTACTTTGATTTAAGCAAGAGTTGAGTCAAGAATATCTTTGTACAAGGACTGATCTATCCTTTGCCATTCACTCTTGATAAACCATGATCGCCCGGGGCACCGCTTGTAGGTGGAGAATGGTACCATTAAGCTAATCCCAAGGTGATCGCTACAATTGTGTTCCGAGTCAACAATGGCTTTAATCCCGGTCGGAAGTAGGAAATTTACGAAAAAGTGATCGATATCTGATGTAGCCAGGGATGCGCTGTGGACAAACGTGAAGGACTGGGATTTTGGAACCGGGGCCATAGCGTCTGGCAGACACCCCCTTAATATGGTGAAAAAACGATCATCATCCAGAAGCTGACAGTTGAAGTCCCCACAGATAATAATCTTTTCTGACTTGTATTGTTCGGCCAACCTCCCGAGTCTCGCTCAAGCCTTCGTGTAACGCCTTTCTGAGAGGACATCACGATAATTTGTAGGGAGGTACACTGATATGACTATAAAGCCATTTGGACCAGGAACTCTGATCGCAGAAAAAGAATCGCATGAATCAATTAGCGTGCATTGCAAATTGGAGTCTGCAATGATCAAGATTCCACCACTCGGCCTTCCAACTGAGCTGTTGCGGATAGCAGGCTGCAAAAAATAGTCCTTTCCTGGAAATCGGTCAAGGATTGCTGAATGATCGGCTGTTACCAAATGTTCCTGAATGCATATTATGCTATGCTTGGTTACTAGATCACTTAAAAGAGACAGCTTGTGTGGAGCGTGCCCGTATATATTTCTGCTATAAAGCGAGATAGCTGCATTCATTGCTTACGTTTGTTTGAACTAGCCTCTAATTGTCTTTATAAACCGGGCATTGCGAGCTATAACATGGATGCTTTCCAGAGCAATTAGCCCATTTAGTGTCACGGACATATGGATTGTCTTTAGGGTTTTCGTGATCGCCGGAGCACCTGGAACACTTCGCATTGTTAGGGCAATCTCGTTGCAAGTGGTCAAACTTTTGGCATTTAAAACACCTCAGAGGGGCGGCAACATATTTGTCCACCTTGATATGGCAATAACCGACGTAAACGCCATATTTCAGTGCTTTTTCAAGAGCTTCTTTGTCTCTGAATGTTAGCTTGACTGACTTGCTAGTACCATAGCGTTTCGCTTCTTGGATCCCTTCCATAGCAGACTCAATCTCCTCGTTTGTCGTATCTTCAGGGACAAATTTAGCCACTGCCAGGAATTTCGGTTTATGGACTTTAACTACAGCCGCGGAATTCGATTTTATGCTATTAGCTATAGCTTCTGCATCATGCTCGGTTCTAACATACAACACCAGCGTATCGCTTCTCGTAACTACCTTCTGTACTTTTCCGGATGCACCATTGGAATCAAGAAATTCTTTCTGCTTTTGGCACGATTTATAGATTTCGGGTGGTGCTTCTTTTACGTGAAGCGGGATACTTAGAGATTCGCTGGGAGTAGGCCACGTTTTAGTGACAAAACTGGCGTTGCATCGGTCCAGCCATGCATTCATTTTTTCACCACATTCGTTTAGTTTGCACGTTAATGAGGTAAATACATCGTGAGGTATGGAAGGAGTCTCAGATGGATCATAAATAGTGAATTTGAAAGGGAAATCACCCTTAGCGTCCAATTCCTTCACAGCCTGAATCGCATCTTCTACAAAAACAGATGCATTTATTGTGCTTCTACGCTCTTTCAAAATGGTTCCATCTTTATCTAATTGATCTCGTATAAATCTTACGGCTTGTGTGACAGATTCCTTGTCAAAAAATCTCACGGCAGTGCTTACAACCGATTCATGGGGAATATCTTTGAAGTTAAGTGAACGCTGGATGAAATTTAAAAAAGGGCTATATAAATACTTGATTTTTGCCATTTTTCTTTCGCTTATAATCTATCCAAATTAAGTCCAATCGTACCCAATGATGTCACAACAATTAACAATCCAAGTCCTTAATCACATCCAAAACCGGTCCAGAAAGTATTCGCAAACATATACGTATCTCCTCTGGCTATTCACTCGTTTCTTGGGTGAATGAATGCTGAATGAACTACTCAGAAAGAATGCTGACGAGATACAGCTAACAAAACCTGTGGGAAGTGCGGGTACCCAAATCGCCTTTCCCCAGCAGTTTAAGGATCAATATCCGGCCGGTACCGATACGGCTCTTGTGTTTGTTCCCGCTCTCTTCTGCACAGGCTATCACTAATCAGCGAAAAAATAATGAAAATTTGGCTATTAAACTATTTTTTATTAGCCAAATAATCCTTTTTCTTTCTTTCCTTTTTCTTTCCCTTCTTTCCTTCCTTTTCTTTCCCTTAAAATTTGAACTGTTGTTGCTACCGTATTAATAATCCAAACAAAGCAATTAGTCCATATCAATAAGTTTACCTTAGATTATAATCCGTAGCAGAAATAATCCTGTGAAATAATCCTCAAGGTCACTGAATATATTATAGCTCAAGGCACTGAATTAATACAATTTCACAGCTGGTTTTAAAGTTCACTAGATCCAAACAGATGTTATCACTCCGGAGATTAAATAGAGACTGTATATAAAAGAGTACGTTTAATATAGGAGTACCAAGGTTTTTTATGGAAATGGTTGTCGTATAACTTTGGAGGAATCTCTTTCGATTGGAAATCAAAAGTTCTAGTTCCCTAAAACTAGATATATCCTACTGATATATCTTGGAATTAGGGGATCATGGTAATAATGGGACGAAATTTTGACGATAGGCTAGCAATTATTATATATCTTTAAAAAATGCTAAATGGGGATCCAAATTACGCCTTATTTTGTCATCTGATTCTTCTGTTATAGCAAAATATTACCTTTTTATGTTTCGCATTGTCCATTGGTATGATCTGCAGTTGGCTACAGTAAAGATATGACCATGGATTAAAAATGAAAAGTCTTTTGACGGAAGTAAATAATGAAATAAGAAGGATCAATTATTTTGACACCTTACGACAGCGCAGTGGTTAGAGTCGTTGTCTCCTAAGCGAAGGCTGAGCGGTTCGAGCCTCGCTGTCGGAAGGAAGTCTTCCATTTTCTACAAATTGTAATAATTTTTGTGCAATTCTTGTCCATATTTACTAATTTTTTGTATAATTCTCGAGTGTTTTTTTTTACATAGACATACCACTGTCTTGCTTTTGAAGGTTGAGGTTTACTGCGGGGTACGTGAAAACTTATTTATTTGTTTATTCCGAACTTTTTGGCCACCAAACGAGCTATTAAGCCCATACTGGATTTCATTTTATCCATGGAGATCTTGAGTAGAAAGGCCTTATTGACTCCGATCCCTCACCCCTGCTGCCATCTACAACTTTTTTACATAATTTTATCGATCCACGAACGGGTCAATGACACCTTTTTCTAGGTCAATCATGGGATGTTTCCAAGGAGAATTGTTTCTGGAAGTTTATTAATATCTTTGGAGTTCGACCAGAATTGTTTCCGGGGCAAAGTTTAGATCACACGTGACAGATGATGTCATGTTTGATTGATTTGACACGAAAGGGGAATTAATTTGTTGTTTCTAAGGGGAATTATTGATTCACGAAAGGGGAATTAATTTGTTGTTTCTAAGGGGAATTATTGATTCACGAAAGGGGAATTAATTTGTTGTTTCTAAGGGGAATTATTGATTCACGAAAGGGGAATTAATTTATTGTTTCTAAGGGGAAAGTGGGGAAGATATATTGATTGCGTAATCGAAGGGAGAGAATTCCCGAGAAATTGATTACATAATCGGTAGAACCCTATCAGGAGCTCATGACGGGAATCCATTTATGTGCATAGAATGACGTAATCAACTAGGACAAATGGATTTCTGAAAAATTGATTACATAATCGGTAGAACCCTATCAGAAGGTCATGACGGGAATCCATTTATGTGCATAGAATGACGTAATCGACTAGGACAAATGGATTTCTGAGAAATTGATTACATAATCGGTAGAACCCTATCAGAAGGTCATGACGGGGGTCCATATATGGATATAGAATGACGTAATCGACTAAGACAATGGATTTCTGAGAAATTGATTACATAATCGGTAGAACCCTATCAGAAGGTCATGACTAGACTCCAAGCAATACTTTTCAAAAGGCATTTCAGAACAAGTTCTTTTCTTAGTGACCGTCCTAAACCCATTTTCCAACATGAAGTACTTATCTTTTTCACCCACAACTATACTTTACAGCTTTTTGGTTATCTCAACACCAAGAAATACTTTCAAAGACCATTTCAGAGCAAGTTACTTTCTTAATGTCCCTTCTAAACCTTTTTTCAACTTGAAGTACTTATCTTTTTCACCCACAACTATACTTTACAGCTTTTTGGATACCTCAACACCAAGAAATACTTTTCAAAGACCATTTCAGAGCAAGTTACTTTCTTAATGTCCCTCCTAAACCAATTTTCCAACTTGAAGTACTTATCTTTTTCACCCACAACTATACTTTACAGCTTTTTGGATACCTCAACACCAAGAAATACTTTTCAAAGACCATTTCAGAGCAAGTTACTTTCTTAATGTCCCTTCTAAACCTATTTTCCAACTTGAAGTACTTATCCTTTTCACCCACAACTATACTTTACAGCTTTTTGGATACCTCAACACCAAGAAATACTTTTCAAAGACCATTTCAGAGCAAGTTACTTTCTTAATGTCCCTTCTAAACCTATTTTCCAACTTGAAGTACTTATCTTTTTCACCCACAACTATACTTTACAGCTTTTTGGATGACGTTGCATAGAATGACGTAATCAACTATTACAAATGGATTTCTGAGAAATTGATTACATAATCGGTAGAACCCTATCAGAAGGTCATGACGGGAATCCATTTATGTGCATAGAATGACGTAATCGACTTGGACAAATGGATTTCTGAGAAATTGATTACATAATCGGTAGAACCCTATCAGAAGGTCACGACGGGGGTCCATATATGGATATAGAATGACGTAATCGACTAAGACAATGGATTTCTGAGAAATTGATTACATAATCGGTAGAACCCTATCAGAAGGTCATGACTAGACTCCAAGCAATACTTTTCAAAAGGCATTTCAGAACAAGTTCTTTTCTTAGTGACCGTCCTAAACCCATTTTCCAGCATGAAGTACTTATCTTTTTCACCCACAACTATACTTTACAGCTTTTTGGTTATCTCAACACCAAGAAATACTTTTCAAAGACCATTTCAGAGCAAGTTACTTTCTTAATGTCCCTTCTAAACCTTTTTTCAACTTGAAGTACTTATCTTTTTCACCCACAACTATACTTTACAGCTTTTTGGATACCTCAACACCAAGAAATACTTTTCAAAGACCATTTCAGAGCAAGTTACTTTCTTAATGTCCCTCCTAAACCAATTTTCCAACTTGAAGTACTTATCTTTTTCACCCACAACTATACTTTACAGCTTTTTGGATACGTCAACACCAAGAAATACTTTTCAAAGACCATTTCAGAGCAAGTTACTTTCTTAATGTCCCTTCTAAACCTGTTTTCCAACTTGAAGTACTTATCTTTTTCACCACAACTATACTTTACAGCTTTTTGGATACCTCAACACCAAGAAATACTTTTCAAAGACCATTCCAGAGCAAGTTACTTTCTTAATGTCCCTCCTAAACCCATTTTCCAACTTGAAGTACTTATCTTTTTCACCCACAACTATACTTTACAGCTTTTTGGATACCTCAACACCAAGAAATACTTTTCAAAGACCATTTCAGAGCAAGTTACTTTCTTAATGTCCCTCCTAAACCCTTTTTTCAACTTGAAGTACTTATCTTTTTCACCCACAACTAAACTTTACAGCTTTTTGGATACCTCAACACCAAGAAATACTTTTCAAAGACCATTTCAGAGCAAGTTACTTTCTTAATGTCCCTCCTAAACCAATTTTCCAACTTGAAGTACTTATCTTTTTCACCCACAACTATACTTTACAGCTTTTTGGATACCTCAACACCAAGAAATACTTTTCAAAGACCATTTCAGAGCAAGTTACTTTCTTAATGTCCCTTCTAAACCTATTTTCCAACTTGAAGTACTTATCTTTTTCACCCACAACTATACTTTACAGCTTTTTGGATAACTCAACACCAAGAAATACTTTCAAAGACCATTCCAGAGCAAGTTACTTTCTTAATGTCCCTCCTAAACCCATTTTCCAACTTGAAGTACTTATCTTTTTCACCCACAACTATACTTTACAGCTTTTTGGTTACCTCAACACCAAGAAATACTTTTCAAAGACCATTTCAGAGCAAGTTACTTTCTTAATTTCCCTCCTAAACCTTTTTTCAACTTGAAGTACTTATCTTTTTCACCCACAACTATACTTTACAGCTTTTTGGATACCTCAACACCTAGAAATATTTTTCAAAGACCATTTCAGAGCAAGTTACTTTCTTACTGTCTCTCCTAAACCAATTTTCCAACTTGAAGTACTTATCTTTTTCACCTACAACTATACTTTACAGCTTTTTGGATACCTCAACACCAAGAAATACTCTTCAAAGACCATTTCAGAGCAAGTTACTTTCTTAATATCCCTTCTAAACCTATTTTCCAACTTGAAGTACTTATCTTTTTCACCACAAATATACTTTACAGCTTTTTGGATACCTCAACACCAAGAAATACTTTTCAAAGACCATCTCAGAGCAAGTTACTTTCTTAATGTCCCTCCTAAACCCATTTTCCAACTTGAAGTACTTATCTTTTTCACCCACAACTATACTTTACAGCTTTTTGGTTACCTCAACACCAAGAAATACTTTTCAAAAGACATTTAAGACCAAGTTACTTTCTTAATGTCCCTCCTAAACCCATTTTCCAACTTGAAGTACTTATCTTTTTCACCCACAACTATACTTTACAGCTTTTTGGATACCTCAACACCAAGAAATACTTTTCAAAGACCATTTCAGAGCAAGCTACTTTCTTAATGTCCCTTCTAAACCCATTTTTCAACTTGAAGTACTTATCTTTTTCACCCACAACTATACTTTACAGCTTTTTGGATACCTCAACACCAAGAAATACTTTTCAAAAGACATTTCAGAGCAAGTTACTTTCTTAATGTCCCTCCTAAACCCATTTTCCAACTTGAAGTACTCATCTTTTTCACGCACAACTATACTTTACAGCTTTTTGGATACCACAACACCAAGAAATACTTTTCAAAGACCATTTCAGAGCAAGTTCCTTTCTAAATGTCCCTCCTAAACCCATTTTCCAACTTGAAGTACTTATCTTTTTCACCCAAAACTATACTTTACAGCTTTTTGGATACCTCAACACCAAGAAATACTTTTCAAAGACCATTTCAGAGCAAGTTACTTTCTTATTGTCCCTCCTAAACCCATTTTCCAACTTGAAGTACTTATCTTTTTCATCCACAACTATACTTTACAGCTTTTTGGTTACCTCAACACCAAGAAATACTTTTCAAAGACCATTTCAGAGCAAGTTCCTTTCTTAATGACCCTCCTAAACCCATTTTACAAGTTGAAGTACTTATCTTTTTCACCCACAACTATACTTTACAGCTTTTTGGATACCTCAACACCAAGAAATATTTTTCAAAGACCATTTCAGAGCAAGTTACTTTCTTAATGTCCCCCCTAAACCCATTTTCCAACTTGAAGTACTTATCTTTTTCACCCACAACTATACTTTACAGCTTTTTGGATACCTCAACACCAAAAAATCTTTTCAAAGACCATTTCAGAGCAAGTTACTTTCTTAATGTCCCTCCTAAACCCATTTTCCAACTTGAAGTACTTATCTTTTTCACCCACAACTATACTTTACAGCTTTTTGGTTACCTCAACACCAAGAAATACTTTTCCCGGAAGAAGAAAAGGCCCAAGACATAGAAAATTTAAAGTTCACTTCTAAATTTTTCCGTAGAAGATAGGAAAAGTTATACCATGATTGTGATTATTTTCTATGAAGATAAAAAGTTTCACTTTAATTCTAAATTTTCTTAAATTCAGTTCCAACCTTTCTCGAAGAGATGAAAAAATTTAAAGTTCTGTTCCAAATATTTCCCCGGAAGAAGAAAATTTCAACTTCGATTCTGAATTTTCTCAATGAAAATGAAATAAGTTATTGATCAATTCTATTTTCTCAAAATATTATAAAATTTTCCACTTCAATTCAGATTTTTCTCAAAGAGATGAAAAAATTTAAAATATTGTTCCAAATTTTTCTTAGAAGATAGAAAAGTTCAAGTTCTAATCTGAATTTTACCAAAGAACATAATTCAATTCTAATTTCTCCAGAGAAAATAAAAAGCTTCCACTTCAGTTTTAAGTTCACCAAGACATAAAAAATTTAAAGTTCAGTTCTAAATTTTTCCGTAGAAGTTAGGAAAAGTTATACCATGATTGTGATTATTTTCTATGAAGATAAAAAGTTTCACTTTAATTCTAAATTTTCTTAAATTCAATTCCGGCTTTTCTCAAAGAGATGAAAAAATTTAAAGTTCTGTTCCAAATATTTTCCCGGAAGAAGAAAAGTTCAACTTCGATTCTGAATTTTCTTAATGAAAGTGAAATAAGTTATTGATCATTTCTATTTTTCCAAATAATATAAAAAGTTTCCACTTCAGTTCAGATTTTTCTCAAAGAGATGAAAAAATTTAAAATACTGTTCCAAATTTTTCGTAGAAGATAGAAAAGTTCAAGTTCTCTTCTGAATTTTACCAAAGAACACAGTTCAATTCTAATTTCACCAGAGAAAAGAAAAAGCTTCCACTTCAGTTCTTAAGTTCACCAAGACATAAAAAATTTAAAGTTCAGTTCTAAACTTTTCCGTAGAAGATAGGAAAAGTTATACCATGATTGTGATTATTTTCTATGAAGATAAAAAGTTTCACCTTAATTCTAAATTTTCTTAAATTCAGTTCCGACCTTTCTCTAAGAGATGAAAAAATTTAAAGTTCTGTTCCAAATATTTTCGCGGAAGAAGAAAAGTTCAACTTTGATTCTGAATTTTCTTAATGAAAATGAAATAAGTTATTGATCAATTCTATTTTCCCAAAATAATATAAAAATTTTCCACTTCAGTTCAGATTTTTCTCAAACAGATGAAAAAATTTAAAATAATGTTCCAAATTTTCCATAGAAGATAAAAAAGTTCATGTTCTCTTCTGAATTTTACCAAAGAACATAATTCAACTCTAATTTCTCCAGAGAAAATAAAAAGCTTCCACATCAGTTTTAAGTTCACCAAGACATAAAAAATTTAAAGTTCAGTTCTAAATTTTTCCATAGAAGATAGGAAAAGTTATACTATGATTGTGATTATTTTCAATGAAGATAAAAAGTTTCATTTTAATTCTAAATTTTCTTAAATTCAAATTCGACCTTTCTCAAAGAGATGAAAAAATTTAAAGTTCTGTTCCAAATATTTTCTCGGAAAAGAAAAGTTCAACTTCGATTCTGAATTTTCTTAATGAAAATGAAATAAGTTATTGATCAATTCTATTTTCCTAAAATAATATAAAATTTTCCACTTCAATTCAGGTTTTTCTCAAAGAGATGACAAAATTTAAAATATTGTTCCAAATTTTTCATAGAAGATAGAAAAAGTTATACTTTGATTGTGATTATTCTTCATGAAGATATGGAGCTCCACTTTAACTCTAAGTTTTCTCGAAGAAGTGCAAAATGTACAAGTTCTCTTCTGAATTTTCTTAGAGAGGAGAAAAAAAGTTAGCTCAATTCTGAAATTTACCAATGAAAATGAAAAAGCTTCCATTTCAGTTCATAATTTCTCAAAGACATAAAAATTTAAAGTTCAATTCTAAATTTTTCCATAGAAGATAGGATACGTAGCCTACGGATACGTAGATAGGATGTTAGCCTACGTACGCGCGCGTACGCGCGCGTACGTAGGCTAACCTAACCTAACCTAACTTAACCTGACCTAACTTAATCTAACCTAACCTAACCTAATTTAATCTTTTTACCATGTTTAAGTTAGGTTAGGTTAGCTTATCATGAGCGCTCATGATAAGTTAACCTAACCTAGCCTAACTTAAACATGGAGAAATGTTTCTAATTATTTATTAATATTTATTTATACCTAACCTAACCTATTGTTTTTGGTGGTTAGATGAATGAACTGAATTTAAGAAAAATTAGAAATAGAGTGAAACTTTTTATCTTCATGGTAAATAATCACAATCATAGTATAGCCAATCCTATCTTCTATGGAAAAATTTAGAATTGAACTTTAAATTTTTATGTCTTTGAGAAATTATGAACTGAAATGGAAGCTTTTTCATTTTCATTGGTAAATTCCAGAATTGAGCTAACTTTTTCTCCTCTCTAAGAAAATTCAGAAGAGAACTTGTACATTTTGCACTTCTTCGAGAAAACTTAGAATTAAAGTGGAGTTCCATATCTTCATGAAGAATAATCACAATCAAAGTATAACTTTTTCTATCTTCTATGAAAAATTTGGAACAATATTTTAAATTTTTTCATCTCTTTGAGAAAATCTGAATTGAAGTGGAAAATTTTATATTATTTTAGGAAAATAGAATTGATCAATAACTTATTTCATTTTCATTGAGAAAATTCAGAATCGAAGTTGAACTTTTCTTTTCCGGGAAAATATTTGGAATAGAACTTTAAATTTTTTCATCTCTTTGAGAAAGGTCAAATTTGAATTTAAGAAAATTTAGAATTAAAATGAAACTTTTTATCTTCATTGAAAATAATCACAATCATAGTATAACTTTTCCTATCTTCTATGGAAAAATTTAGAACTGAACTTCAAATTTTTTATGTCTTGGTGAACTTAAAACTGATGTGGAAGCTTTTTATTTTCTCTGGAGAAATTAGAATTGAATTATGTTCTTTGGTAAAATTCAGAAGAGAACTTGAACTTTTCTATCTTCTATGGAAAATTTGGAACAGTATTTTAAATTTTTTCATCTGTTTTAGAAAAATCTGAACTGAAGTGGAAATTTTTTATATTATTTTGGGAAAATAGAAATGATCAATAACTAATTTCATTTTCATTGAGAAAATTCAGAATCAAATTTGAACTTTTCTTCACTTCTTTGAGAAAAATTAAAAATTGAAGTGAAACTTTTAATCTTCATAGGAAATAATCAAAATCATAGTATAACTTTTCCTATCTTCTATGTAAAAATTTAGAACTGAACTTTAAATTTCTTATGTCATGGTGAACTTAAAACTGAAGTGGAAGCTTTTTATTTTCTCTGGAGAAATTAGAATTGAATTGTGTTCTTTGGTAAAATTCAGAAGAGAACTTGAAAATTTACGATCAAAGTATAACTTTTCCAATCTTCTATGAAAAATTTAGAACAGAACTTTAAATTTTTTTCATCTCTATGTGAAAAGTTGGAACTGAATTTAAGAAAATTCGAATTAAAGTGAAACTTTTTATCTTCATGGAAAATAATCACAATCATAGTATAACTTTTCCTATCTTCTACGGAAAAAATTAGAACAGAACTTTAAATTTTTTATGTCTTGGTGAACTTAAAACTGAAGTGGAAGCTTCTTATTTTCTCTGGAGAAATTAGAATTGAATTGTGTTCGTTGGTAAAATTCAGAAGAGAACTTGAACTTTTCTATCTTCTATGAAAAATTTGGAAGTATTTTAAATTTTTCATCTCTTTGAGAAAAATCTGAACTGAAGTGGAAAATTTTTATATTATTTTGGGAAAATAGAATTGATCAATAACTTATTTCATTTTCATTAAGAAAATTCAGAATCAAAGTTGAACTTTTCTTCTTCCGGGAAAATATTTGGAACAGAACTTTAAATTTTTTCATCTCTTTGAGAAAGGTCGGAACTGAATTTAAGAAAATTTAGAATTAAGGTGAAACTTTTTATCTTCATAGAAAATAATCACAATCATGGTATAACTTTTCCTATCTTCTACGGAAAAATTTAGAACTGAACTTTAAATTTTTTATGTCTTGGTGAACTTAAAACTGAAGTGGAAGCTTTTTATTTTCTCTGGTGAAATTAGAATTGAATTATGTTCTTTGGTAAAATTCAGAAGAGAACCTGAACTTTTCTATCTTCTACGAAAAATTTGGAACAGTATTTTAAATTTTTTCATCTCTTTGAGAAAAATCTGAACTGAAGTGGAAACTTTTTATATTATTTGGAAAAATAGAAATGATCAATAACTTATTTCATTTTCATTAAGAAAATTCAGAATCGAAGTTGAACTTTTCTTCTTCCGGGAAAATATTTGGAACATAACTTTAAATTTTTTCATCTCTTTGAGAAAAGCCGGAATTGAGATAAGAAAATTTTGAATTAAAGTGAAACTTTTTATCTTCATAGAAAATAATCACAATCATGGTATAACTTTTCCTATCTTCTACGGAAAAATTTAGAACTGAACTTTAAATTTTTTATGTCTTGGTGAACTTAAAGCTGAAGTGGAAGCTTTTTATTTTCTCTGGTGAAATTAGAATTGAATTGTGTTCTTTGGTAAAATTCAGAAGAGAACTTGAACTTTTCTATCTTCTAAGAAAAATTTGGAACAGAACTTTAAATTTTTTCATCTCTATGTGAAAAGTCGGAACTGAATTTAAGAAAATTTAGAATTAAAGTGAAACTTTTTATCTTCATGGAAAATAATCATAATCATAGTATAGCTTTTCCTATCTTCTATGTAAAAATTTAGAACTGAACTTTAAATTTTTTATGTCTTGGTGAACTTAAAACTGAAGTGGAAGCTTTTTATTTTCTCTGGAGAAATTAGAATTGAATTATGTTCTTTGGTAAAATTCAGATTAGAACTTGAACTTTTCTATCTTCTAAGAAAAATTTGGAACAACATTTAAATTTTTTCATCTCTTTGAGAAAAATCTGAATTGAAGTGGAAAATTTTATAATATTTTGAGAAAATAGAATTGATCAATAACTTATTTCATTTTCATTGAGAAAATTCAGATTCGAAGTTGAACTTTTCTTCTTCCGGGGAAATATTTGGAACAGAACTTTAAATTTTTTCATCTCTTTGAGAAAGGTTGGAACTGAATTTAAGAAAATTTAGAATTAAAGTGAAACTTTTTATCTTCATAGAAAATAATCACAATCATGGTATAACTTTTCCTATCTTCTACGGAAAAATTTAGAAGTGAACTTTAAATTTTCTATGTCTTGGGCCTTTTCTTCTTCTGGGAAAAGTATTTCTTGGTGTTGAGGTAACCAAAAAGCTGTAAAGTATAGTTGTGGGTGAAAAAGATAAGTACTTCAATTTGGAAAATGGGTTTAGGAGGGACATTAAGAAAGTAACTTGCTCTGAAATGGTCTTTGGAAAGTATTTCTTGGTTTTGAGGTATCCAAAAAGCTGTAAAGTATAGTTGTGGGTGAAAAAGATAAATAATTCAACTTGTAAAATGGGTTTAGGGGGGTCATTAAGAAAGTAACTTGCTCTGAAATGGTCTTTGAAAAGTATTTCTTGGTTTTGAGGTAACCAAAAAGCTGTAAAGTATAGTTGTGGATGAAAAAGATAAGTACTTCAAGTTGGAAAATGGGTTTAGGAGGGACATTAAGAAAGTAACTTGCTCTGAAATGGTCTTTGAAAAGTATTTCTTGGTGTTGAGGTATCCAAAAAGCTGTAAAGTATAGTTGTGGGTGAAAAAGATAAGTACTTCAAGTTGGAAAATGGGTTTAGGAGGG
The DNA here is from genome assembly GCA_027921565.1 of Artemia sinica. Classification (NCBI taxonomy): domain Eukaryota; kingdom Metazoa; phylum Arthropoda; class Branchiopoda; order Anostraca; family Artemiidae; genus Artemia; species Artemia sinica. The sequence continues at coordinate 20,093,759 of CM051265.1, read as the reverse complement.
ACATTAAGAAAGTAACTTGCTCTGAAATGATCTTTGAAAAGTATTTCTTGGTGTTGTGGTATCCAAAAAGCTGTAAAGTATAGTTGTGGGTGAAAAAGATAAGTACTTCAAGTTGGAAAATGGGTTTAGGAGGGACATTAAGAAAGTAACTTGCTCTGAAATGTCTTTTGAAAAGTATTTCTTGGTGTTGAGGTATCCAAAAAGCTGTAAAGTATAGTTGTGGGTGAAAAAGATAAGTACTTCAAGTTGGAAAATGGGTTTAGGAGGGACATTAAGAAAGTAACTTGCTCTGAAATGGTCTTTGAAAAGTATTTCTTGGTGTTGAGGTATCCAAAAAGCTGTAAAGTATAGTTGTGGGTGAAAAAGATAAGTACTTCAAGTTGGAAAATGGGTTTAGGAGGGACATTAAGAAAGTAACTTGCTCTGAAATGGTCTTTGAAAACTATTTCTAGGTGTTGTGGTATCTAAAAAGCTGTAAAGTATAGTTGTGGGTGAAAAAGATAAGTACTTCAACTTGTAAAATGGGTTTAGGACGGTCATTAAGAAAGTAACTTGCTCTAAAATGTCTTTTGAAAAGTATTTCTTGGTGTTGAGGCATCCAAAAAGCTGTAAAGTATAGTTGTGGGTGAAAAAGATAAGTACTTCAAGTTGTAAAATGGGTTTAGGAGGGACATTAAGAAAGTAACTTGCTCTGAAATGTTCTTTGAAAAGTATTTCTTGGTGTTGAGGTATCCAAAAAGCTGTAAAGTATAGTTGTGGGTGAAAAAGATAAGTACTTCAAGTTGGAAAATGGGTTTAGGAGGGACATTAAGAAAGTAACTTGCTCTGAAATGGTCTTTGAAAAATATTTCTTGGTGTTGTGGTATCTAAAAAGCTGTAAAGTATAGTTGTGGGTGAAAAAGATAAGTACTTCAACTTGTAAAATGGGTTTAGGAGGGTCATTAAGAAAGGAACTTGCTCTGAAATGGTCTTTGAAAAGTATTTCTTGGTGTTGAGGTAACCAAAAAGCTGTAAAGTATAGTTGTTGATGAAAAAGATAAGTACTTCAAGTTGGAAAATGGGTTTAGGAGGGATATTAAGAAAGTAACTTGCTCTGAAATGGTCTTTGAAAAGTATTTCTTGGTGTTGAGGTATCCAAAAAGCTGTAAAGTATAGTTGTGGGTGAAAAAGATAAGTACTTCAAGTTGGAAAATGGGTTTAGGAGGGACATTAAGAAAGGAACTTGCTCTGAAATGGTCTTTGAAAAGTATTTCTTGGTGTTGTGGTATCCAAAAAGCTGTAAAGTATAGTTGTGGGTGAAAAAGATAAGTACTTCAAGTTGGAAAATGGGTTTAGGAGGGACATTAAGAAAGTAACTTGCTCTGAAATGTCTTTTGAAAAGTTTTTCTTGGTGTTGAGGTATCCAAAAAGCTGTAAAGTATAGTTGTGCGTGAAAAAGATAAGTACTTCAAGTTGGAAAATGGGTTTAGGAGGGACATTAAGAAAGTAACTTGCTCTGAAATGGTCTTTGAAAAGTATTTCTTGGTGTTGAGGTATCCAAAAAGCTGTAAAGTATAGTTGTGGGTGAAAAAGATAAGTACTTCAAGTTGGAAAATGGGTTTAGGAGGGACATTAAGAAAGTAACTTGCTCTGAAATGTCTTTTGAAAAGTATTTCTTGGTTTTGAGGTATCCAAAAAGCTGTAAAGTATAGTTGTGGGTGAAAAAGATAAGTACTTCAAGTTGAAAAAAGGGTTTAGGAGGGACATTAAGAAAGGAACTTGCTCTGAAATGGTCTTTGAAAAGTATTTCTTGGTGTTGAGGTATCCAAAAAGCTGTAAAGTATAGTTGTGCGTGAAAAAGATAAGAACTTCAAGTTGGAAAATGGGTTTAGGAGGGACATTAAGAAAGTAACTTGCTCTGAAATGTCTTTTGAAAAGTATTTCTTGGTGTTGAGGTATCCAAAAAGCTGTAAAGTATAGTAGTGGGTGAAAAAGATAAGTACTTCAAGTTGAAAAAAGGGTTTAGGAGGGACATTAAGAAAGGAACTTGCTCTGAAATGGTCTTTGAAATGTATTTCTTGGTGTTGAGGTAACCAAAAAGCTGTAAAGTATAGTTGTGGGTGGAAAAGATAAGTACTTCAAGTTGGAAAATGGGTTTAGGAGGGACATTAAGAAAGTAACTTGCTCTGAAATGGTCTTTGAAAAGTATTTCTTGGTGTTGAGGTATCCAAAAAGCTGTAAAGTATAGTTGTGGTGAAAAAGATAAGTACTTCAAGTTGGAAATTAGGTTTAGAAGGGACATTAAGAAAGTAACTTGCTCTGAAATGGTATTTGAAGAGTATTTCTTGGTGTTGAGGTATCCAAAAAGCTGTAAAGTATAGTTGTGGGTGAAAAAGATAAGTACTTCAAGTTGTAAAATTGGTTTAGGAGGGACAGTAAGAAAGTAACTTGCTCTGAAATGGTCTTTAAAAAGTATTTCTAGGTGTTGAGGTATCCAAAAAGCTGTAAAGTATAGTTGTTGGTGAAAAAGATAAGTATTTCAAGTTGAAAAAAGGGTTTAGGAGGGAAATTAAGAAAGTAACTTGCTCTGAAATGGTCTTTGAAAAGTATTTCTTGGTGTTGAGGTAACCAAAAAGCTGTAAAGTATAGTTGTGGGTGAAAAAGATAAGTACTTCAAGTTGGAAAATGGGTTTAGGACGGACATTAAGAAAGTAACTTGCTCTGGAATGGTCTTTGAAAAGTATTTCTTGGTGTTGAGGTATCCAAAAAGCTGTAAAGTATAGTTGTGGTGAAAAAGATAAGTACTTCAAGTTGGAAAATGGGTTTAGGACGGACATTAAGAAAGTAACTTGCTCTGAAATGGTCTTTGAAAAGTATTTCTTGGTGTTGAGGTATCCAAAAAGCTGTAAAGTATAGTTGTGGGTGAAAAAGATAAGTACTTCAAGTTGGAAAATATGTTTAGAAGGGACATTAAGAAAGTAACTTGCTCTGAAATGGTCTTTGAAAAGTATTTCTTGGTGTTGAGGTATCCAAGAAGCTGTTAAGTATAGTTGTGGGTGAAAAAGATAAGTACTTCAAGTTGTAAAATTGGTTTAGGAGGGACATTAAGAAAGTAACTTGCTCTGAAATGGTCTTTGAAAAGTATTTCTTGGTGTTGAGGTATCCAAAAAGCTGTAAAGTATAGTTGTGGGTGAAAAAGATAAGTACTTCAAGTTGAAAAGAGGGTTTAGGAGGGACATTAAGAAAGTAACTGGCTCTGAAATGGTCTTTGAAAAGTATTTCTTGGTGTTGAGGTATCCAAAAAGCTGTAAAGTATAGTTGTGGGTGAAAAAGATAAGTACTTCAAGTTGGAAAATAGGTTTAGAAGGGACATTAAGAAAGTAACTTGCTCTGAAATGGTTTTTGAAAAGTATTTCTTGGTGTTGAGGTATCCAAAAAGCTGTAAAGTATAGTTGTGGGTGAAAAAGATAAGTACTTCAAGTTGGAAAATTGGTTTAGGAGGGACATTAAGAAAGTAACTTGCTCTGAAATGGTCTTTGAAAAGTATTTCTTGGTGTTGAGGTATCCAAAAAGCTATAAAGTATAGTTGTGGGTGAAAAAGATAAGTACTTCAAGTTGAAAAAAGGTTTAGAAGGGACATTAAGAAAGTAACTTGCTCTAAAATGGTGTTTGAAAAGAATTTCTTGGTGTTGAGGTAACCAAAAAGCTGTAAAGTATAGTTGTGGGTGAAAAAGATAAGTACTTCATGTTGGAAAATGGGTTTAGGACGGTCACTAAGAAAAGAACTTGTTCTGAAATGCCTTTTGAAAAGTATTGCTTGGAGTCTAGTCATGACCTTCTGATAGGGTTCTACCGATTATGTAATCAATTTCTTAGAAATCCATTGTCTTAGTCGATTACGTCATTCTATATCCATATATGGACCCCCGTCATGACCTTCTGATAGGGTTCTACCGATTATGTAATCAATTTCTCAGAAATCCATTTGTCCTAGTCGATTACGTCATTCTATGCACATAAATGGATTCCCGTCATGACCTTCTGATAGGGTTCTACCGATTATGTAATCAATTTCTCAGAAATCCATTTGTCCTAGTTGATTACGTCATTCTATGCACATAAATGGATTCCCGTCATGAGCTCCTGATAGGGTTCTACCGATTATGTAATCAATTTCTCGGGAATTCTCTCCCTTCGATTACGCAATCAATATATCTCTTCCCCACTTTCCCCTTAGAAACAATAAATTAATTCCCCTTTCTTGAATCAATAATTCCCCTTAGAAACAACAAATTAATTCCCCTTTCGTGAATCAATAATTCCCCTTAGAAACAACAAATTAATTCCCCTTTCGTGAATCAATAATTCCCCTTAGAAACAACAAATTAATTCCCCTTTCGTGTCAAATCAATCAAACATGACATCATCTGTCACTTGTGATCTAAACTTTGCCCCAGAAACAATTCTGGTCGAACTCCAAAGATATTAATAAACTTTCAGAAACAATTCTCCTTGGAAACATCCCATGATTGACCTAGAAAAAGGTGTCATTGACCCGTTCGTGGATCGATAAAATTATGTAAAAAAGTTGTAGATGGCAGCAGGGGTGAGGGATCGGAGTCAATAAGGCCTTTCTACTATCTTGTTTATGTTGAAAATTGCATTTTATTTTAATGTCATGTTTTTAGATTATTTATAATCTACTTATTTATTATTAAATATTTATTTATTTATTTATTATTTTACTATTTATTTATTATTTTAGATATTATTATTTATTTATTAGCCTATTATTTTTTTTCCATAGGTACTTCATATGGAAGGGGTGATCGTATAAACTTCGGAAGGGGACTCGTTCGACTGTAAATCAGAAATTCTAGCGATCTTTTTTAAGAGCCCAAAGTTATTGGAGAGCAGCCTCCCCCACCAAGTCCTTTTTGCCCCAAATGCATCTGATCAAAATTATGAGATAGTCATTTTGTTCGAATTAGTCCAAAAGTCAAATAACTATAAGTCCGAAGTTAAAAAAAAAAAAAAAAAAAAAAAAAAAAAAAAAAAAAAAAAAAAAAAAAAAAAAAAAAAAAACAGAAACAGCGAAGCAAGGGCTGTAAGTTATGCAAGTCACTCATTGCTAACATATAAAGGTTTAAATGGAAGCATTGGTCACATAAAATTTGGAGGGGGCTCATTTAAATGGAAATCGAGAGTTATAGTGCCCTTTTTAAGTGTCAAAAGTGATCAAAGGGCAATCAGCCATCCCATGCCAATTTTCCCCATTTGTATTGAATCTAAATCTTGAAAAAGTCAATTTTTCAAAGTAATTCAAATGTCAAACAATTATTGCCTCCGGGGTGGACACCCCCTAGCCTCTGGGGCAAGGGCTGTAACTTATGCAAGTTGCCAATGATTAGGCTAACACATAAGGATTTTAATGGAAAAAAGGGCGCACTAAATCATGGGCCTCTAAAAGGGCTTAGGGTATTAAGGTGAAACTTTAAGGAAATATTGAGGGGAATGCCAAACACTATCAGAACACTGTTCTTGCTAGTTGTGAAAAGGGGAACATCAACAATATCTAAAAAACGACCGAGGGTATCAAGTTGAAACTTTCAAAGTATGTTGAGGAGATTGTCAAAGCGAGATTGGAGGGCAGCCATCCCCTTCCCTCCTTGTTCTTTTTAGGTGCCCTCTTTTCTCAACGCCGATCAAAATTTTGACATTTTCATTTTGTTCAACTGGTGAAAATGTCTCAGACCTATACTTCAATGGATGCATGCCCCCATGGCCCCAGGGCAAGGACTGTAATTTACGCAATTTGCCAGTTATTTGCATGCAAGATTTATCATTAAGAAAGGGAGAAATATTTGATTCTGGGCATTTGAAGTATTTGAAAAGGCTAACGGCATTAGGATGAAACTTTGGCGAATGTTTAGGGGTATGTGATACTAAATCAAAAGGCAATATGTGAACCTAGTTTATCGAAAAGAATGACCTACAGTATCTTAAGAACGGCTGAAACTTTCAGTTGAAACGTTCAGGACATGTTGAGGGGAATGTCGAAAAGCAATTGGAGGGCTCCAATCCACCTCTCATGCCGCTAAGAGTTGCCCTCGCTTCAAAAAGATTCGATGAAAGTTTAGAAATAAATATATTGTTGAAAATAGTCTAAAGCTCAAATAATATGCCCATGGGGATGACATAACCTCCCGCAGCTTTTGAGAGGGTAAAAAAGTACGGCATTGACTTAATAAAGAGTGACGTGTCTTCCATGAAATATTTTTTTTCCTTCAAGTCGAGCTGACGGCAGAAATTTAGAGAAGGACCATACTTTCAAACAGTTCGTGGTAACGAACTTTAAGTAAGGAGAGACCCGGCTCGATAGTAACCGAAACTCTAAAAAACGGGATTTTGATACCAATAGATACATCAAAAGAATCAAATTTTAATACTGATTTCAAATATATAAGTTTCATCAAGTTTAGTCCTACCCATCAAAAGTTACGCGCCTGAAAAAATTTGGCTGATTTTTGAAAAAAAGGGGGATAGACGCCCTAAAAGCTATAGAACCTTAATGAAAATCACAACATCAGGTTCATTATATCAGAGAACCCTACTGTAGAGGTTTCAAGCTGCTATCCGCAAAAATGTGGAATTTTATGTTTTTTTGTCAGAAGAAAGATCACGGATGCATGTTTATTTGTTTTTTTTCCCCAGGGGTGATCGTATCGACCCAGTGGTCCTAGAATATCATGGGAGGGCTCATTCAAACGGAAATTAAAAGCTCTAGTACCCTTTTTAAGTGACCAAAAAAATGGAGGGCAACTACGCCCTCTCCCACGCTTATTTTTTCCCAAAGTCATCCAATCAAAATTTAGAGATAGCCATTTTGTTCAGCATGGTCGAAAATATAGTAAATATGTCTTTTAGGATGACTAAATCCCCCTAAGTCCCCGGGTTGAGAGCTGAAAGTTATGAACTTTACACAATGTTTACATATAGTATTGGTTATTTGGAAGTATACCGACGTTTTCAAGGGGGATTTTCTTCTGGTAGTGGAAGGGGGGTGTTGAGAGTTATATGGGAGGATATTTCCATGGAGTAAGTTTTCATGGGTGAAGAGACATGCCATGAAGGGGGCGCAAGATTTCCCAGCATTATTTAAAAAAACGATCAGAAATTAAATAAAAATATAAACAAGTTTTTCAACTGAAAGTAAGGAGCAACATCAAAATTTAAAACGAACAGAAATTATTAAGTATATGATTAGATTTGACCCCTAGTCAATACCTCGCTCTTTAAGCCAAAGATTTTTTAGTACTTTCATAAGAGCTATTTATTCAAATTAACGGCCTTTGTGATTAAGGGGCCATTTTAAATAGTTGAAACAAAATTCAAACTTTGGCGTAAGTAGCGAGGTATTAACTAGGGGGCAAACCCCCCCCCCCTAATAGAAGTGTTAAAAATATATGGATATAGAAGTTCGCTACGTAAGTTAATTCGTAAGTTATGTATATTTATTACTAATAAAAACATTCATAAATAAAATTAAACAACTTTTGAGAAACCCATTTAACCAAACAAAAGTAAAATTAATATGCAAATTTTGTTTAATTATTCATGCACGGTGAGCGGTCCATTAATTCAAGAACGTTCCAAAATTAAATTATAAAAAAGGTTTTTTTTAACTGAAAGTAAGGAGCAGCATTAAAACTTAAAACGAACAGAAATTATTCCGTAGACGAAAGGGGCTGTCCCCTCCTCAACGCCTCGCTCTTTACGCTAAAGTTAGACTCTCTCTCGCAGCTCTATTTTTAAAACAATAAAAAAACTTTAGCGCAAAGAGCAAGGCGCTGAGGAGGGGACAGTCCCTTTCATATATAAGTAGAGATGACCCTATAACTCTCACGGGGCCCTACTGCTGCCACCTATAACTTTTTTTACATAGTTTATGTCTGTTTGTTGTCAGTGAGAATTTGAAAAACAGGAACTTTCTCACATTTTTGTCTATTTTATGGATGGTTATGTGTGTTGGTCGATTTATTTGATGTTTTTCATGGATGTTTTATGGTTTTTGTCAGTGAGAATTTGAAAAACAGGAATTTTGTCACATTTATAGATGGTTTTATGGATTTTGTCAGTGAGAATGAAAAAACAGGAACTTTGTCACATTTATGTCTGTTTTCATGGATGGTTATGTGTGTTGGTCGATTTATTTGATGTTTTTATGGTTTTTATCAGTGAGAATTTGAAAAAACAGGAATTTTGTCACATTTTTGTATGTTTTTATGGTTTTTGTCAGTGAGAATGAAAAAACAGGAACTTTGTCACATTTATGTCTGTTTGTTGTCAGTGAGAATGGAAAAACAGGAATTTTGTCACTTTCATGGATTATTGAGTCATTAACCGAATCGTTTCCGGGCAAAGTTAATGACACTTCCTTCCTGTTGTTGTTCGAGGCAAAGTTAATGACACTTCCTTCTTGTTGTTGTTCGAGGCAGATGTTATGAGTTCCCGGGAGATCGCGTGTTTCCAACATTTGTTGTTCAAGCCAAATGTTATGAGTTTCCGGGAAACAGTATTTGTTGTTGTTGTTCAAGCCAAATGTTATGAGTTTCCAAGGTAACAGTTAGATCCCCCTTCTCAGCCAATCAGAGAGCTTGCTTACATATTAGCGGCGGAGGGAGTATAAGGAGAGGATTTTTGCTATAGTTTTATCAATCTGTGAATAGAATTCACTAAGTTTTTAGTTAGCAGTGTAATAACATGAGTGAACAAGTAGAGTTAGAAATATCCTTTTATTGCAACTGTTCTATTTGTAAGGGGCATTTTCATGATTTTGAGCATTCACACGAACCTACTGAATGTTTAGACTGCATACAGGCAGAGACAGATGAGAAGAATCTGGAGGAAACGAGAAGAAAAATTATATGTGACATGGAGAGAAATTTATATCGATTGCAAGTAAGCTCAGATAAAAGAAGGATTGATATGTTAGAAAAGGAGGACCAAAAGAAGAGACTAGTAAAAGAGGGCTTTCTCTATAGTGTAAAAGACAGCAGTGAAAACCCAAAGAAAAATGTGGATAGTGCAAGATATAACTCGAATTATTATGATGATTATGCTATAAGAGAAGAGAAAAAGTGGCCCTTTAAGAGACAACATAAGAGGTCATTCTACGAAAAGGATTTTAAACAACGGAAACCATGGTGGAAGAGTTCCCATATATGATTTACCGTTAAATCTAATTATTGATATGTATAATGAGTTTTATATTGTAATCGTACAATAAATTTGTTTGTACTATTTTAATTTTCATATACTAGATATATATAGAGTGAGGATACCAGCAGAGACTTCTGTACATGAATTGTTCAGTTTGATTAAATCACCCCATAGAGTATTATCAGTTCACAACCAAGTTTTCTATCAAAGCTAACAAAAAATAAATGATTCTTCTAAATATTTTTATTCATTTGTCAAATCAATGAATATAACGCTTTTTAAATATAAAACATCACTATCATCATCATCAACCTCCTCCTCAATAGTAATTTCCTCAATTTGAGGATGAGGTATCGTAATTATTTGTATGCTGTCACTGACTATTTCAATATTTCTCAAGGGGGGCATATCCACATATAGACGATCATCGTCCTCGATACACATTCTTCCAGAAGGCCCCCTCCTCACTAGATCATCTGACGTGTAAGATAATCCTTCAGACGTATAGTGGACTTCCATTATATCATCAGCATCATCAATGCATATATCGCACAAAAGAATTTCCTCCTCATGAGTGAGGTCCCACTCGCTCCATACATCCTAAAAGATTGATAGCGCTATGATCAAAAACTAGAGTTTCCTACGGAAAACCTATATTAGTTCAGATTTTACGGGAATAGTTTATTTTCGAACCAATATATCTACCAAAGGTTCAACACCTGAGTTAAACTAAGAGGTTTCAACTTCAGGAAAAATTACATTTTGACAACATTTGACAATTTACGAAATTTAAAGTTTTGTTTAGTTTCAAAAATGTTTTCTGTCACTCATCATCTTTTATTCATTCGCAAACAATACTAAAGAAAACCACTTTCCACGGTTTATTGATTTTAAATTATTAAGAAGGCTATTATTTCTTTGAAATATACATTTTACATTTTTAATTTTCATGCTTTTGATAAGTATCTTGTCCTTTTGGTGTAAATTGCAGCTGAAGGCATATCGCAAAATCACAGTTTCAAGTTTTTTCATATACTAAAATTGAAGGAAGCTAGAAAATGTGAAAAATTCCTTTTACCCGAATATTCTTCAGAGCCCAACCTAACTACGACCTGAAAACAATTATATAACTTATAGTTGAACAAATTTTTTTTAAATATCTCTTTCCTGACATCATTTGGAACTTGCAAATTATTATAAGTAGTAACTAATTACTTAATTTTTAATGAACTTATAATTAATTGAACCAACAATCCAAATTTTTTGATACCACAACAATTAATGGAAAATGAAAAAAAGAATATAAAAAACTACAACATTTTAAAAAGTACAGAGTTTGACTCATGAAATTGAATAGAACAACGAACTATGACAAATAGCTTCAGAATCAAAATCAGTCCCAGTCAAATAAAGGTCCATCCGCCATGTCTGATCATTCATCCCCCCACCAAACAAGCAGTGCAGTTAAAACCTACTTAGAATCTATACTTAGACCGTGAAACTAGAAGAAACTAAATTTTCTGTAAAGTTATGTCTAGCGATAGACTTATTAGAGTGACAGAAACTTTTTTTTCCACAACCCACAAGAGGATATTTTTCAAGTAAAAAGTAAAGAGCTGCTACACTAAATCAAAGATGAACAGAAATAATGTCGAATAATTTGTCAAACGTAAACCCATATCCAGTGATATATTTAATAGAGTGACAAAAACTTTTTCCACAAGAGGTTATTTTTCAATTAAAAGTAAAGAGCTGCTACACTAAATCAAAGATGAACAGAAATAATGTCGAATAATTGTTCAAACGTAAACTTATGCACAATGATATATTTAATAGAGTAGTAAGTCTAGCTTTGAAAAGTGTGTTAGAACATCTAAAAAGAAGGTATCATATCTAAAAATTAGTATTTTTTATTACTATAGCAAATAAAATTATACCTAATAAAAAAAAAAAAAAAAAAAAAAAAAACTCGATAGGCAAGCGTCCAGCGGGCTTGAACCCTTACACAAATATGAAGAATTTCCACATCCTGTTGTACAACATATTTTGCTGCTTCCACGCAATTAATCTCTTCAATTTTGTAAAGTTTGACTCCAAATAAAATATGATGTGTGCCTATTGCGGGCAAATATATCCCTTAACAAAAAAATACGCATGTGTCTACACAAAGAGACAGTTTTACTTTTATGGATATGATTCAATACTCACTACAAATCAAATGGGCTCTTAGTCTCCTTTCAAATGAATAGGAGTTCAGCTTCTGAGCGATAAAAAAATTATTTGATATAATTGGTAAGTGCTCGTATTGTCTAGGCAATTACTTGAGGTTATACAGCGGGTAGCTAAACCCAGTATTCCTCAAGAGCACCTGATCACCATAAGAGATCATACCCTGTTTTTTCTCACGGCTGGGGGATCAGATTGAAACTTTCAGGAAAGTTTTGTTTGGACGGGATTAAGGGGACTTAGGGTGAGGGGGTGGTTTTGTCTTTGGGGGGGGGCTAAAAAATTTCTTCAGTTATTACCAAAGAGGATGCGCTAAGGTTTATTCTTTTTTTCATATCGGTTGACGGATAGACTATTTGGCATTACAAAGAAGGGGGTAGAAAGAGCTCTGTCTTATAATGTGCAATCGTTTATTATAACTGGTAAATATTACTAATAAGGATCCTTTCATTTTGGAGATAACGCGAACAAGACGAATAGTCTTACAACCCAAGCCTTGTAAGCCCGTGGCTACCAACCGATACAGATTGTCTTTTCAACAGTATTTTGTGTCTCATTTTAGTAAATAAGTGACAAAGAAGAGTGATTATTTAAAATATATTGTCTCTTAATTTAACTGTTAATTTAATTCCTGTTATTTGACATAATAACTTCGTATCGTATCACACCGTATCGAATATCACTAATAACGCTTAAGCAGAAATTGTTGTATTTTTCTTATTCATCTTCGTATTGAAGCGATACTCGATTACAGGTTCTTAGCAGCTATTGAATAGGAAGAAGATAAAGCCGAGGTAAACGAAACTCAGAGAGGAGAGAAAGTAACAAAATCGAATCTCCAGTTCACAATGGAACTCGAAGATTCAGGTAAGCTGCCTTTCTTAGATGTTTTGATTATAAAAACTAATCCTAGTCTTGAATTTTCTATATATAGAAAGCCGACTCATAATGATCGATATCTACATTTCTCTTCCCATCACCCTCCTTCTATGAAAAGAGGGGTAGTAATCTCTTTAGTCGACAGAGTTTTAAAAATTTGTTCCCGTAATCATATAAATTCTGAACTAAATTATGTCAAGGATATTCTTTTTTGCAATGGTTACCCAATCAAACTCATTGAAAATATAATAGATAGACGATTAAAAAAGATAAAAGAACAAAATAGGGAGCTTGTCCCCCTTGATTCAGTTACACCGGCAATTGAGAAAAAAACTTTCATCGTTTTACCATACATCCCGAAACTTGGCGATAGACTTGGAAAAATTTTAAATAAACATAATCTCTCTGTTTCTTTCAAAACCGAACAAAAGGTTGAACATTTTTTTTAACTCAGGAAAGGATAAAACAGACCCTGTACTGGGTAGTGGTGTCTACAGAATCCCGTGTTCTTGTGGAAAGTTTTACATTGGTAGGACCCATCAACAACTAGGTGAGCGTTTGCATGTAGCACAAAATTTCAATAGATAAGTCCCTGAGATTAAAAAATAACAATGACAACTTTGATTCGGCATTGGCTTCGCATATTTTCGTAAACCCGACCCATCTAGTTCTGTTTGACGAGGCAACCTTAATATCAACTGTTAATGGCGTACCACAAACTTTTAAGGAGGTAATTGAGATAAAAAATATATGAACCAAAATTTAGCAATAAATAGAGATACTGGAGATATTTCATTAAGCCCAATTTACGACAGTTTAATCTTGAAGGACTCAATCAATATTTTCACCCGAAAAACTTAAAAGAACCTATTTGCATATCTAATGAAAACCGAAAGTGTAGACCAGCTAAAGTTATTGCAAGACGAAAGATCTTTGCACAATCATCTTGGTAAATTCATTTTCATTGATTCCTGCCTGGTTTTTTATTCAGTGTCTGTTCTGTCTTTGTACAGTAAGCTTCGAAAGGTTAGATTTTCGTTTTTTTTTTTTTCTTCTTTTTTTGTTTAGCACTGAGGACGACTTGGCGGAGGTCCTTGTCGAAATATTTGCTTATATTTTGTCATCTTCATGGTTCGCTGGCTGACAAAATCCTCGTTTTTTCACCCTTTTTGATTTTATTTTTCATTTTGTTACTTTCTCTCCTCTCTGAGTTTCGTTTGTCATGTATAGCCAGTGTGGTCTAAGAATGTATTTGTATTTAAAGCCGAGGTATTTTCTAATCATCTTACATCTACTAGTAAGAAGGTTAATAAGGATATATACACAGAGGCATTAATGGGGGGGGGATTTTGAAAATACTTATTGACTGCATTCTGCTTGAAAAATAACTTTTTGGTATTTTCATCGAAAAAAATCAAATTGCCCATTGCCCCCCTAAGTTTTAAGAAATATATCTGACCCTCCCCTCTAACTTTTCATGAATTGATACCATTGCTTATACGTAAATCAAAACAAGACGAAATCTAATCAGGAAGCTTCAAGCTATGGAATCCATAGGACAATTATTAAACCAAGTAAGACAGGGCTTTAAAGATTTTAAACAGTAAGTCTTTAAAAAGCTGAATGATCATTGAGAACAACCCTATTAATAAAAAAAGATGTAGAAAATGTAGTGTAAGATAAGCGCTGATAATTTCAAACGCCCAGCGTAGGAAAGGAGTTTAAAGAAATATAGGAACGTCATGGGAGTCAGTAAATAGTGAAACCTTTATCATATTAGGGCGAAGGACGAGCGTGTGCAGTTGTGTTGCCCTTTGCATCTTGGTGTTGCCCTTTGGAGGTGTAAGTAGTTGTATTTATAAAGGTCTACAAAAGAAGTAGGCCTATGTCCAATCTCCCCTTTGAAAAATATAGAACTGTTTTGACACTCCTGGTCATTGGTGAACAGTTCTGGATAATCAGTTTATATACTGAAATCACTCGAAGTTTTGTAGCATAGGTCCATAGCTTCTGACGTAAGTCATTATGATCATTGGTGAAATTATGATAACAGCTAATGTGGTCTATTTGTCTGTGTTGCACAAAGAAATTACTCAACACAATTAAAAACATGCATTCGTTTAGGTTCCTATTTATATTTTTTACTAAGGAAGCTTCAACTAATTTGTTATTTCCGAGAACTCTGATGAGGAGGCCATATAAAGCAAAAGGGTTACAAGTATATTAAAAGGTAATGAGTGCTTGCTAATGAAGAATTTGCTGTCGTTGGGGCTCAAATTCACAAGGACTTAGTGATATCTTCCTTGTTCCTATGAATTTCAAAGTATAATGGTCAATATCAGTGATGCACACAGAGAGGAGGGGGCCTCAAGGCCCAGACCCCCCAGAATCCTATTTTGTCTGAATTTTTGGGTACTTTTTATTCAAACTATCCAATAGATTTTTTATTCCCTTCCCCGAAAAGAAACATTTTGCATATGTGTCTCATCTTTTTTTATACTGGGTCCAGTCTTTAGGTTTACTTTAACCTATAGCACGCATATTAATGGTACAATTCAGTAGCTTTACAAACATTGTCAATCAATACAGAAAGATCGTTAACTATTAAAAGTTCATAACTGCAAAAATTCCAAATAACGTAAATGATTATGGATGGCCGAGCTAAGATAGTCCTTAACCATTGCATAGTTATAATTAAAAAGGAAGCATATAAAAAAGCATTAAGCCCTTAAAATACTTTTCTGTAAGAAGCAAATGAACGGAAAGCATAGAGACATCACTTACAACGTGCAAATTGGTCATTCCCCATTGATCAAGAGGTCTCTTCCTAATTGGAGCATGACGGTCAGCATACCTGTCCCATGACCCATGTAAATCATAGGTCATGTACTAGCTACTACAGACCCAGAAGGGTTGTATTCACATTTTAGAGACAAAAAGCACACGCAAAAAGCAAATACAATAGCAATTTAAAATCTCCCTCCCCCCCAAACTCAAAATTTCTGGGGGGGGGACATATTTTCATTGTATTTTGAATATTTTCCTTTGGAAAACACACCGAAAAGCCATATTAAGGGCTAAATTTGTGGGCTTTTTCACCGACAATTCCTTTTTTAGCCAGGCCTTTATAATCAATGGAACATAGTTCATTGTATTTTACATATTTTTGATTGGAAAACACACCGAAAGGTCATATTATTTGAACTTACATCAAACATTGGAGGGCTTACAAGAACTATCCATTATTTGCATATATTGTTCAATATTTCAACCTATACTGATTTCTAAAACTTCAAAACCCAGAAATATACACACTTAACGGTTAACTATTCGCGAAAATCGTACTAGGTCACGCTATTAGAACAATAATTACCTCTCTATCTATCGTTCACAGGGAACAGATTCAAACAATACTTCCTACATCATTTGGTTTAATTACGACAAACGTGGCATGTCCAATACAGATTAAAACCAGAAAAGACCAGAAACACATAAAAATAAGAAAAAAGGGAATCGCAACCAATCACATGTCGAGGCTTAATATTCTCAAGGTTTTAGCTTTTGACGGATAACATTAAACCTAAGGAAATTTATGTATTTAGAATCAACGTATAAAGCCAATCATTTTCATGTATCTATAATTACTAAATTCTGTTTTTCTGAGTTATGGTTACTTTCGGACCAGTCGCACTTTACTTTCACCTTGTTTCCCAAAAACTGTTTAAAATCAGGGTTTTTTAGGTGTTTTCGTTTTTGCTTTATTTTTCAACTTGATAGGAATTCTGCAACAGGATGCTCGTTGAAATTTCTTAATGACTAAAGATTATTTTAACAAGAAATGACTGAAAAGTGTTTTGGGGGGAGATGGGTTGATTGGTAGAAGGATCTATTAGGATAGTTATAATGGAGGCCGAGTTGCTAGCGAAAAACCCGTGTGGATGAGTTGAAATAAAAAATATTAACAAAAAATGGCTGAAAAGTGTTTGGGGGGGGGGGAGATGGGTTGATTGGCAGAGGGATTTATTAGCGAAGTTATAGCGGAGGGTAAGTTGCTAGTGAAAAATCCAAGCTAATTGGACTTAAATTATTTCAAGAGATACACGTTAGCACTCTAAAGAGAAATTTGAGTCTTTCAGAGAACTTTCAGGAATGGGTCTACAGGCTAATCAGTTCATGATAAAAAGGTGACCCCCCCCCCCCCCTTCCCCCCCCCCCACCTCCGGGCCACGGGGGCTGAAAGCCTGATACGGATGAGACCCTCACCACCAAGGTCGGGTTAGGTTAGATTAGGTTAGCTCACCTAACATTTCTAGGTTAACTTACATCAGGTTAAGTGGCGCGCCACTTAACCTGATCTCTTGATCAATGAGAGACCTCTTGATCAATGGGGAATGACCAATTTGCACGCTGTAAGTGATGTCTCTATGCTTTCCGTTCATTTGCTTCTTACAGAAAAGTATTTTAAGGGCTTAATGCTTTTTTATATGCTTCCTTTTTAATTATAACTATGCAATGGTTAAGGACTATCTTAGCTCGGCCATCCATAATCATTTACGTTATTTGGAATTTTTGCAGTTATGAACTTTTAATAGTTAACGATCTTACTGTATTGATTGACAATGTTTGTAAAGCTACTGAATTGTACCATTAATATGCGTGCTATAGGTTAAAGTAAACCTAAAGACTGGACCCAGTATAAAAAAAGATGAGACACATATGCAAAATGTTTCTTTTCGGGGAAGGGAATAAAAAATCTATTGGATAGTTTGAATAAAAAGTACCCGAAAATTCAGACAAAATAGGATTCTGGGGGGTCTGGGCCTTGAGGCCCCCTCCTCTCTGTGTGCATCACTGATATTGACCATTATACTTTGAAATTCATAGGAACAAGGAAGATATCACTAAGTCCTTGTGAATTTGAGCCCCAACGACAGCAAATTCTTCATTAGCAAGCACTCATTACCTTTTAATATACTTGTAACCCTTTTGCTTTATATGGCCTCCTCATCAGAGTTCTCGGAAATAACAAATTAGTTGAAGCTTCCTTAGTAAAAAATATAAATAGGAACCTAAACGAATGCATGTTTTTAATTGTGTTGAGTAATTTCTTTGTGCAGCACAGACAAATAGACCACATTAGCTGTTACCATAATTTCACCAATGATCATAATGACTTACGTCAGAGGCTATGGACCTATGCTACAAAACTTCGAGTGATTTCAGTATATAAACTGATTATCCAGAACTGTTCACCAATGACCAGGAGTGTCAAAACAGTTCTATATTTTTCAAAGGGGAGATTGGACATAGGCCTACTTCTTTTGTAGACCTTTATAAATACAACTACTTACACCTCCAAAGGGCAACACCAAGATGCAAAGGGCAACACAACTGCACACGCTCGTCCTTCGCCCTAATATGATAAAGGTTTCACTATTTACTGACTCCCATGACGTTCCTATATTTCTTTAAACTCCTTTCCTACGCTGGGTGTTTGAAATTATCAGCGCTTATCTTACACTACATTTTCTACATCTTTTTTTTATTAATAGTGTTGTTCTCAATGATCATTCAGCTTTTTAAAGACTTACTGTTTAAAATCTTTAAAGCCCTGTCTTACTTGGTTTAATAATTGTCCTATGGATTCCATAGCTTGAAGCTTCCTGATTAGATTTCGTCTTGTTTTGATTTACGTATAAGCAATGGTATCAATTCATGAAAAGTTAGAGGGGAGGGTCAGATATATTTCTTAAAACTTAGGGGGGCAATGGGCAATTTGAATTTTTTCGATGAAAATACCAAAAAGTTATTTTTCAAGCAGAATGCAGTCAATAAGTATTTTCAAAATCCCCCCCCCATTAATGCCTCTGTGTATATATCCTTATTAACCTTCTTACTAGTAGATTTAAGATGATTAGAAAATACCTCGGCTTTATCTTCTTCCTATTCAATAGCTGCTAAGAACCTGTAATCGAGTATCGCTTCAATACGAAGATGAATAAGAAAAATACAACAATTTCTGCTTAAGCGTTATTAGTGATATTCGATACGGTGTGATACGATACGAATTTATTATGTCAAATAACAGGAATTAAATTAACAGTTAAATTAAGAGACAATATAATTTAAATAATCACTCTTCTTTGTCACTTATTTACTAAAATGAGACACAAAATACTGTTGAAAAGACAATCTGTATCGATTGGTAGCCACGGGCTTACAAGGCTTGGGCTGTAAGACTATTCGTCTTGTTCGCGTTATCTCCAAAATGAAAGGATCCTTATTAGTAATATTTACCAGTTATAATAAACGATTGCACATTATAAGACAGAGCTCTTTCTACCCCCTTCTTTGTAATGCCAGATAGTCTATCCGTCAACCGATATGAAAAAAAGAATAAACCTTAGCGCATCCTTTTGGTAATAACTGAAGAAATTTTTTAGCCCCCCCCCCAAAGACAAAACACCCCCTCACCCTAAGTCCCCTTAATCCCGTCCAAAACACAACTTTCCTGAAAGTTTCAATCTGATCCCCCAGCCGTGAGAAAAAACAGGGTATGATCTCTTATGGTGATCAGGTGCTCTTGAGGAATACTGGGTTTAGCTACCCGCTGTATAACCTCAAGTAATTGCCTAGACAATACGAGCACTTACCAATTATATCAAATAATTTTTTTATCGCTCAGAAGCTGAACTCCTATTCATTTGAAAGGAGACTAAGAGCCCATTTGATTTGTAGTGAGCATTGAATCATATCCATAAAAGTAAAACTGTCTCTTTGTGTAGACACATACGTATTTTTTTGTTAAGGGATATATTTGCCCGCAATAGGCACACATCATATTTTATCAGGAGTCAAACTTTACAAAATTGAAGAGATTAATTGCGTGGAAGCAGCAAAATATGTTGTACAACAGGATGTGGAAATTCTTCAAATTTGTGTAAGGGTTCAAGCCCGCTGGACGCTTGCCTATCGAGTTTTTTTTTTTTTTTTTTTATTAGGTATAATTTTATTTGCTATAGTAATAAAAAATACTAATTTTTAGATATGATACCTTCTTTCTAGATGTTCTAACACACTTTTCAAAGCTAGACTTACTACTCTATTAAATATATCATTGTGCATAAGTTTACGTTTGAACAATTATTCGACATTATTTCTGTTCATCTTTGATTTAGTGTAGCAGCTCTTTACTTTTAATTGAAAAATAACCTCTTGTGGAAAAAGTTTTTGTCACTCTATTAAATATATCATTGGATATGGGTTTACGTTTGACAAATTATTCGACATTATTTCTGTTCATCTTTGATTTAGTGTAGCAGCTCTTTACTTTTTACTTGAAAAATATCCTCTTGTGGGTTGTGGAAAAAAAAAGTTTCTTTCACTCTAATAAGTCTATCGCTAGACATAACTTTACAGAAAATTTAGTTTCTTCTAGTTTCACGGTCTAAGTATAGATTCTAAGTAGGTTTTAACTGCACTGCTTGTTTGGTGGGGGGATGAATGATCAGAAATGGCGGATGGACCTTTATTTGACTGGGACTGATTTTGATTCTGAAGCTATTTGTCATAGTTCGTTGTTCTATTCAATTTCATGAGTCAAACTCTGTACTTTTTAAAATGTTGTAGTTTTTATATTCTTTTTTCATTTTCCATTAATTGTTGTGGTATCAAAAAATTTGGATTGTTGGTTCAATTAATTATAAGTTCATTAAAAATTAAGTAATTAGTTACTACTTATAATAATTTGCAAGTTCCAAATGATGTCAGGAAAGAGATATTTTAAAAAAAATTTGTTCAACTATAAGTTATATTATTGTTTTCAGGTCGTAGTTAGGTTGGGCTCTGAAGAATATTCGGGTAAAAGGAATTTTTCACATTTTCTAGCTTCCTTCAATTTTAGTATATGAAAAAACTTGAAACTGTGATTTTGCGATATGCCTTCAGCTGCAATTTACACCAAAAGGACAAGATACTTATCAAAAGCATGAAAATTAAAAATGTAAAATGTATATTTCAAAGAAATAATAGCCTTCTTAATAATTTAAAATCAATAAACCGTGGAAAGTGGTTTTCTTTAGTATTGTTTGCGAATGAATAAAAGATGATGAGTGACAGAAAACATTTTTGAAACTAAACAAAACTTTAAATTTCGTAAATTGTCAAATGTTGTCAAAATGTAATTTTTCCTGAAGTTGAAACCTCTTAGTTTAACTCAGGTGTTGAACCTTTGGTAGATATATTGGTTCGAAAATAAACTATTCCCGTAAAATCTGAACTAATATAGGTTTTCCGTAGGAAACTCTAGTTTTTGATCATAGCGCTATCAATCTTTTAGGATGTATGGAGCGAGTGGGACCTCACTCATGAGGAGGAAATTCTTTTGTGCGATATATGCATTGATGATGCTGATGATATAATGGAAGTCCACTATACGTCTGAAGGATTATCTTACACGTCAGATGATCTAGTGAGGAGGGGGCCTTCTGGAAGAATGTGTATCGAGGACAATGATCGTCTATATGTGGATATGCCCCCCTTGAGAAATATTGAAATAGTCAGTGACGACGATGACAGCATACAAATAATTACGATACCTCATCCTCAAATTGAGGAAATTACTATTGAGGAGGAGGTTGATGATAATGATAGTGATGTTTTATATTTAAAAAGCGTTATATTCATTGATTTGACAAATGAATAAAAATATTTAGAAGAATCATTTATTTTTTGTTATCTTTGATAGAAAACTTGGTTGTGAACTGATAATACTCTATGGGGTGATTTAATCAAACTGAACAATTCATGTACAGAAGTCTCTGCTGGTATCCTCACTCTATATATATCTAGTATATGAAAATTAAAATAGTACAAACAAATTTATTGTACGATTACAATATAAAACTCATTATACATATCAATAATTAGATTTAACGGTAAATCATATATGGGAACTCTTCCACCATGGTTTCCGTTGTTTAAAATCCTTTTCGTAGAATGACCTCTTATGTTGTCTCTTAAAGGGCCACTTTTTCTCTTCTCTTATAGCATAATCATCATAATAATTCGAGTTATATCTTGCACTATACACATTTTTCTTTGGGTTTTCACTGCTGTCTTTTACACTATAGAGAAAGCCCTCTTTTACTAGTCTCTTCTTTTGGTCCTCCTTTTCTAACATATCAATCCTTCTTTTATCTGAGCTTACTTGCAATCGATATAAATTTCTCTCCATGTCACATATAATTTTTCTTCTCGTTTCCTCCAGATTCTTCTCATCTGTCTCTGCCTGTATGCAGTCTAAACATTCAGTAGGTTCGTGTGAATGCTCAAAATCATGAAAATGCCCCTTACAAATAGAACAGTTGCAATAAAAGGATATTTCTAACTCTACTTGTTCACTCATGTTATTACACTGCTAACTAAAAACTTAGTGAATTCTATTCACAGATTGATAAAACTATAGCAAAAATCCTCTCCTTATACTCCCTCCGCCACTAATATGTAAGCAAGCTCTCTGATTGGCTGAGAAGGGGGATCTAACTGTTACCTTGGAAACTCATAACATTTGGCTTGAACAACAACAACAAATACTGTTTCCCGGAAACTCATAACATTTGGCTTGAACAACAAATGTTGGAAACACGCGATCTCCCGGGAACTCATAACATCTGCCTCGAACAACAACAAGAAGGAAGTGTCATTAACTTTGCCTCGAACAACAACAGGAAGGAAGTGTCATTAACTTTGCCCGGAAACGATTCGGTTAATGACTCAATAATCCATGAAAGTGACAAAATTCCTGTTTTTCCATTCTCACTGACAACAAACAGACATAAATGTGACAAAGTTCCTGTTTTTTCAAATTCTCACTGACAAAAACCATAAAAACATCAAATAAATCGACCAACACACATAACCATCCATGAAAACAGACATAAATGTGACAAAGTTCCTGTTTTTCATTCTCACTGACAAAATCCATAAAACCATCCATAAATGTGACAAAATTCCTGTTTTTCAAATTCTCACTGACAAAAACCATAAAACATCCATGAAAAACATCAAATAAATCGACCAACACACATAACCATCCATAAAACAGACAAAAATGTGAGAAAGTTCCTGTTTTTCAAATTCTCACTGACAACAAACAGACATAAACTATGTAAAAAAAGTTATAGGTGGCAGCAGTAGGGCCCCGTGGGAGTTATAGGGTCACCTCTACTTATATGGAATAATTTATGTTCGTTTTAAGTTTTAATGCTGCTCCTTGCTATCAGTTAAAAAAACTTGTTTTTATTATTTAATTCATAAAGTGTTTCATCATGCGTTTAAATTATTTACTCAAAAGATTCTTTGGTCAATTTATTTTTTTGTCTGTATAATTAAGAGTACGTAAGACAGGGCTCTGAGGCCCAAGTCCTCTCCCGTAACTTCACAAAGATATACATGTTGTGCCTCGTTTGACTAAGAATCCTTCAAGAATCATTCGCAGTACTTAATAGGAGGGCCATAGGGTCCAAGTCCTTCTACCGACTTCTTAAATAGAGATATTACAGTTCTTTCAACTCATAATCATTCTGGAATCATTTAGGGATAATTTCAACTGAAAAAAGTATCACAAACCAAGAACCGATAAGTAGATATAACAAGCCTAGCGGTTGATTTACACTGAAGTTGGTTTACGAATTATGAGGTTGTTGGTTACAAATCTGAGGCTAACATACACGACCTGCATCAAAATGCATTAAATACGCACTTAACATATGCGAAAAGAAAGATTTTTATTTCGATTTTTGTTATTTCTGTACGTTCGGGGACTCGATTTTGGAATAAATAAACTCGCTGAAATCGAAAATGATGTTACTTTTATTGTAACACGTCAGTAACTTATATTAAACTATCAATAAGATTTTAATATCTCCATCGCAAAAATAAAGGAAATAGCTTTTCTTCCAAAGTGTTCCAAAGTTTTCTTGCAAAAGATCAGGTCAATGGAAGCCTGAAATACTTCAAACAGCAACACAGGAAAATCTCAAACGGCAATTTAAAGGAGCAGAGAAGTACCCTACTCTTTGTTGCTTCGCAAATCGTTGGAAACCTGGTTATCAAATGAGAATCAACCGTGTGAAGACCAGACTGCAGAAAAAGGGGAAACTAAAGGCATAGACGCATAGAAACTTGAAAAATCATTCTTGTTATCGGCTTCTTTAACAGTTGGAATACAAAATCATTAACACGTCTATATATATATATATATATATATATATATATATATATATATATATATATATATATATATATATATATATAATATATATATATATATATATATATATATATATATATATATATATATGACAGTTTTCATAATCATCATTTTTATATCACATAATATTGAGAATCATTATTTTATTCATGAGCACTACAAAAGAGCACAGCCACCGTTATTGCAAAACACTAAAATTTTTCTTCTTCTGTGTGTCTTTGTGTCTGTGTGTCTTTGTGTCTGTGTGTCTGTGTGTCTGTGTGTCTGTGTGTGTGTGTGTAATAGTCGGAAGTGATTGGAGGGCCGCCCCCACCCACACACCCTTTTTTCCCCAAGCATATCCGATAAAATTTTTAAAATAGCTATTTCATTAAAAATAATTCAAAGGTCAGATAAGAAAAACTCGTGTGTCGACACAACCCCCCATGGCCCGGAGGCAGGCGTTGTAAATAATGCTCTGGGGGCATATGTCGTATTGGAAATTGAAAGTTTCGTTCACTTTTTAAAAGTCAAAAGAGATTGAAGGGCAACTAGCCCCCCCCCCCCGTTCCACGCCCTAAATGCATCAGATAAAAATTTTGAGATAGATATTTTGTTAAAAATAGTTCAAAATTTAGATGACAAATACTTCGGTGTCGACACAGCCCCCCAGGGCCTGAGGGTAGGCGTTGTAAGTTATGCCCTTGGGGCATCTATGTTTGTTATGAAAGGGATGCTCGCATGAACGTCATAGAGGGATCGTTTGATTGGAAATTAAAAGTTGTAATTCACTTTTTAAGAGTAAAAAGTGATCGGAGGGCAGCTAGCCTCCCTCTACACTCCATTTATTTTTTCCCAGACGCGCTTCATATAGAAGGGGTCGTCGTATAGACTTCAAAGGGGACTCATTTTAAAGAGGGTTGCGAGTTATATTTCTGGCCTAGGCAAACACTAAGTGTTGCCAGGTGCAAATCTGACATTTCCATTGAAAGTTTGAACTTTTTGTAGCATAAATGTACTCAGAACTTTTTGACTAACGACAATTGTTTTTTCTTTTACAGGGTCTTGAAAAAATCAATGTGGCCAAAAAAATGGAATTAAACTCGTGAACATTTTCGTGCGATCATTTTTCACAACTTTCGACGTGGATTATCACGACAAGAGTGCATCGATGAACTTAAATCTGTTGTATGGCGACGAAGCACCATCCTACAGCACTGTGAAAAACTGGTACAACGAATTCAATCGTGACCGACGCTCGCTCAAAGACGAATTCCGTGAAGGTCGTCCAAAAACAGCCGTTGTGCCAGAAAACATTGATGCCGTACGTAGAACTGATAATGCAAGACCGTCATATGCACATACCGTGAGATAGAGGCATGCCTAGGCATTTCTCCCACCAGCATACATTCGATATTGCATGAACACCTGGCCGTAAAAAAAAGTTTGTTCTCGTTGGATCCCGACCACAATTTGACAATCGCTCAAAAGAAGGCTCGTGTGGATTGGTGTAAAGAAATGCTCAAAAAATACGATCGCGGTGCTTCAAAAAGACGTTTATAAGATCGTCACAGGTGACGAATCATGGATCTATGCGTTATGAGCCCGAAAACAAAACAGCAATCGACCGTGTGGGTCCTTCCAAGATGAGCCAAATCCAACGAAAGTTGTTCGTGGAAGAAGCACTTCGAAGCAAATGGTCGCCTGTTTCTTCGGCAAAACTGGTCATGTGGCGACTGTTCCGCTTGAGCAACGTAGGACGGTCAATTCTGAGTGGTACACCACCATTTGTTTGTCTGAAGTCTTCGGAGAATTCGAAAAACGAACAAGAGAAGACGCATCATTCTGCACCATGACAATGCGAGCTCTCACACATCGGCTCAAACCAGCGCCTTTTTGACCGACCAAAACGTCGAATTGATTTGCGGTCATTCCGCCGTACAGCCCTGACTTGGCACCCAATGACTTCTTTTATTCCCACACATCAGAAAAAAAAATGCCGTGGACAACGATTTTCGTCGCCAGAAGATGCTGTTGAAGCATTCAAATACCATGTTTTGGAGGTGTCGCAATCGGAGTGGAAAAAGTGCTTCGAAAATTGGTTTGATATTGGCCTGATAGTTCTGAGATTATCACTTGGTTGGATTCTATCACTTGGTTGGATATCTGCTATAGAGCCGAAATTGAATCATGAGTTTCTCTATTCAAGATGCACTTCATTGAGTACCCTAGACTATTGAAAATAACAATGAAGTACTGTGAGCCAGGTTGATCAAGCATACAGAAAGAACATATAGTCCATATTTGTACTAAGTGAAGTCTAAAATATATCGAAGTACATTCACCACTGGACCTGGTGAAGGAGCAAAAAAAAATCAGTGCAAAGCATCTGTACATCATTATACAAATTAACAAAGTGCTTTTTTTCAGCAGGCCTCCAAGAACTATAAGTACGCTAAGGCTCAATTTTCCCATTTTGAATAACTTCGATTTACAAAAGGCTACTCCAAAAGTGTCGGTTAAAACCTTTGTTTTTATGATGAATCAGTGCCTGAAATAAGCATTACTGTGGAGCATAAACATAAGGCAAGGCAAGACACCTCTTCCACAAAAGTGGTTGAGTGTCATGTGGCCCCAAAGCTGTTAAATTTCAAACCTTTTATTCCTATTGAAAAAAAGATCAAAGATGAGCAGTCAATCTACAGGTTTATGTCTCTTCTAAATGTCGAGTACTACAAATGCGAATTCGTAAGCATGGGTCGAGACAACAAACACCCACCCACTACATTCTAGACATCATTCCCAGAAGAAGAAACGGCAGCCCCCTTCTCCCATCAAAAGGGCTGAAAAGGGGAAAGGCAATCAGTAAGGATTAAATCGGTTACTTTTCTTTTTTGCCAAGTAATCAAAATTTCTGAAATTTGTTATAATTATTTTGTTTTAAAATTAAGTTTAAACGATCAAAGTAGTGCGAAAAGATGAAACACCACGTATGAGCTTTAGATAAGTCTTAGTCATCCCTGAGAAAACCTTGATCAAAAAAATGTTGTAAATAAGGGGAAAAGGAACCCAAGTGCTACCCTTCACTTTTGTCATAACTACTTTAGCAGCAGAAAGCACGGGCAAAACTTTCATATTTGTTTTTCGTTTTGACCAAGTGAATTTCATCCATCAGGACCCAAATTCAACCAATGGCTGTCCCTTTCTAGTGGCTATAAATTGGCGTTTCATTCGTTTTTCAATCTACTTTAAGTTCAGCTCAACAAAAATCGATTTTTTCAACTGCGTTTTTTCTTGGAATTTTAAAAAGTGCGGACACAAAATTCTTGCTTTTACAATTCAAGAGGGCTGTACTACCACATAGCTTTATGTTCATATCAGATCCATAGAAGAAGCTGAAGAATTTTAACCAAAGCCAAAATTTAATATTAGTAGCCTAGGTAGCATAACTCATAAATGGCTGATTATTTGAAGGTAGTTCCATTTTATTTTACTGAAAATCAAGCTGAACTATTTCATTACCCCCTGGAAGATACGGTAAATTTGCAGTGGGCCTTATAATTTAGCTAAGATGAAAGTGAAAACGTCATTTGATGCCCTTTTCTTATGCTCTTTTATAATTCAATAATTGCCTCTGGGGCTAATTGCATCTTGAGTCTTTAAAAGGGTCCTGGTAAAATTATACTTTAGCTGCTTTTGGCTATCTTGGAAAGTGGTTAGGTTAGGAAAATGAAACTTTCAGGGACCCACCAGAAATAAAATTTACCCCCATCCCCCTAATGTGCAAATATATACCCTGAATTGGTATATATAGTGGTGGGGGTAAAATTTATTTCTGACAAAATTGATTATTATATTTGGAAAGAGCATAAAAAAGGCATCAAATGGTATGTTTAATTTATTTGTAAGTCAATAGGCTAATATGAACAGCCAAAAATTTACCAATTTAGCTAGGATAAAAGTGAAAACATCATCTGATGTTTTTTTTATGTTCTTTAACTATACACACAAAATACCTTTGGGGGTAAATTTTTACCAAATCATATTATTGACTTTCAAATAAAGTGAATAGCCTATACCACTTGATGCCATTTTTTATGCTCTTTACAAATATAATAATCATTTTTGTTGGAAATGAATTTTAGCCCCCACCCCTATATATGCCAATTCATGGTATATAGGCTATTTGCACATTATTGGGGTGAGGTGAAAGTTTGGCAAATTTTTACCAAATCATATTAGCCTATTAAATTTCAAATAAAGTTAATATACCATTTGATGCGTTTTTTTATGCTGATTACAAATATAACAATCATTTCTATTGGAAAGGAATTTTAGCCCCCCCCCCCCCTATATAGGCTATTTCAATTCAGGATATATATTTGCACATATGGGAGTGGGGGTTAGGTTAGGTTAGGGGGGGGGGCTGAAATTCATTTCCAATAGAAATGATTATTATATTTGTAATCAGCATAAAAAAAGGCATCAAATGGTGTATTCACTTTATTCCTAACTCAATAATATGATTTGGTAAAAATTTACCAAAAGTTTAATCTTACCTCTCATTTACATCAGAAATAAAATTTACCCCCACCCCCTAATGTGCAAATATATACCCTGAATTGGTATAAATAGGGGTGGGGGTAAAATTAATTTCTGACAAAAATGATTATTATTTGGAAAGAGCATGAAAATAGCATTAAGTGGTATGTTTACTTTATTTGTAAGTCAATAATATGATTTGGTAAAAATTTACCCCTTTGGGGCCCCTTCAAGGGCTCAAGATACAATTAGCCCCAGAAGCAAACTATTGAATTATGAAAAAAGCATAAAAAATGGCATCAAATGCCTTTTTCACTTTCATCCTAGCTAAATTATAAGGCCCACTGCAAATTTACCAAAAATACATCCTTGCTGAAAGTAAATTATTCCCATAATTTCCCTCCCCCTCCCCCCACTGAAAATTTCTCCCAGACACCATCTCCAGACAGAAGACTCTTGCCAAAAAAATGTCCATATTTTTCCCAATAGCAAATAGCATCTGTTAGCAATGGACAAATTACAAAACTTAAAAAGGCACTTAAACTTCTCTGATTGTTTTGTAGTTTGGGAGGGAGGAAGATACCTCAAAGGGTACATTTTAATGCCAAAACATCCCAGCTCTCATTGAGCCATCAAGTAAATACAAACAAATAAACTTTCAAATGGGGATAAATCCATTTATTTAGACAGTGAAAAAAACAGGTACAAAAGTCCAGATATTTTGGTCACATATACAGCAACCGTCTTCAGTAGAAATACTAAAAAAAAAAAAGATTTTTTTTTTTTTTTTTTTTTTTTAGTATTTCTACTGAAGACGGTTGCTGTATATGTGACCAAAATATCTGGACTTTTGTACCTGTTTTTTCACTGTAAATAAATGGATTTATCCCCATTTGAAAGTTTATTTGTTTGTCTTAGAATGGCAGTGTGGTCTAAGAAAACAACACCTAATTTAAAGGTGTTATGATTAATCACCAAAAAACGTCACTAAGCCCTGCCTCTTACCATCATTAATTATAATCACTTGACATGAAATACACCCTTGGTGAAATCAGTTCCCTAAATCAGCTATGTGTGCCTAGCCCTTAAGGGAGAGACAAGGGGAGGGTAGAGATAGAAATTATTGCATTATCCCCAGGGCCATAACCAGGATTTTCGTTTGAGAGAGGGGGGTGGGACAAAAAAAACAAGAATTTATCCTGTATAGGAGGGGGGCTTTCCCTCCCTGGTCTATACCTTGACCTCATGGTTCAATAAACTTTGGAGGGTGCTCATTAGATCAGAAATTGAGAGTTCAAGTCCTTTTTTTTATAAGTCAAAAGTGATTAGAGACCAACCAACCATGAGGAGAGCATTTTCCAAGGGAGTATTTCTTTTTTTTTGGGGGGGGGGGGGTAAACACCAGCCATTGTGGATTACCAACCCAATTAATAAATCAGATCAAGAGACTCTAGAATAGCCTAAGAGGCATACAGCTAAATGCATTTGAGATTTCTTACCCATCATGGCTGGCTTATTGCCAAAAGAGAAGGGATATAATTATAATTATCAAGCTGCTCAACTATGAAAAAACTTATCTCAAGTATCTTTTAACTGAATGTCTCTTCAAGAACAAGAGGACAAGATCAAAAACTTTTCAAGAAACATGTCTATTGAAGGTTACATGGAAAATTTAAGAAGCCAAGCCTCAGCCCATTGACCAAGCAGTAAATATCTGCAGTTGATATTCCAAGCAGTAAGAAGCCAAGCAGTCAATATTCTATATCTGCAATCTCAATGTGTTCAGTTTTGCTATTTGATGACTCTGGTAACCATATCCTTTTTTCCTGTTTTGGGCCCTATACTATTTAATACCTTTATCAATGATGTTCTTCCCACTATCAGCAGTAACTTAATGCTCTAAGCTGACAACCTGAATCTTCTTGGACCAGCCTTATCCTGTGAAGATCATGCCCTTCTACAAAATGATCTTGTACTGCTTGGTCAATGGGCTGAGGCTTGGCTTCTTAAATTAAATGTTGCCAAGTGCCATGTCATTCACTTTGGCAAAATGAATCCTTGTTGCTCTTAATTTTTTTTTTTCAGGCCATCCACTCTCCTCTATAAATAATAAGCAATATCTTGGAGTCACTATTGACAATGAACTAAAATTCAGTAATCATGCTAAGAAGTCTGCTGCTGGTGCTAGTTCAACTCTGGGACTGATTAAGCATTTCCCTGAAGTCATCAGTATTCTGTATAAGGGATTTGTGTATCCTAAGTTTGAAGTAGGAATGTCTCTAGCCTCCCCTTATTTTAAAAAAGACACAAATGTTTGGGAAGATGTGCAGAGACATGCCAGCAAAGTGATATTCAGCGTGCAGGTGCTTTCCTACCGTGAAGACTTGCAAATCTGAAACTCCCAACAGTTGTATAGAGGAGAAATAGAGACAATGCCATACAAGCCTATAAACTAATGATGGCTGATGCTCTCCCAGCATTATTCAAGAACTAGAGGTCATTAAGTGAAAATTATTAATCAGTCTACCCTATCAAGAGTCTGCATTCAATTCTTTTCCTCAACAATTGTCAGCAGTTGGAACAAACTCTCCAAAGAAACCATAACTGCTGAATCTGTTGACATTTTCAAACAAAGGATTAATGCTGAGTGGTCCTCTAGAGAGTATAAACTCAATTGGGAAACTACTGATCATCCAACTGCACCTGGTCACAAAAGACCATTTAAAACAACTCAAATCATCAACTATGGAGCTTCATAAGGAGAAATCCTTAGATTGCTCCAAGCTACAATTTAAGGCTAAGGAATTAAAAATGACCAGGAAAAGAAGTGTTGGAGGTTGTATGCACAGAACATAGTTAATAATGCAGTTAATTAGCAAAGATACAAACAAGCAAGCAACTAGATGAGAAATATCTGTAGAAGCTATTCAGTTACCCAGCTGGTAAATAATAAATATAATCCCCAAGCAATAACAAATTCTATTATTGATCAATTTGGATTTATCTTCATACCTTTTGACAGTGCTCTACTCCCAGATCCCCCAAGTATGAAATCATAAGTGTAATGGCATCTATTACTATCAGTAGAGTTGACCTTGAAATCCATCTTAAAAACTTGAACCTAAATAAATCACATGTACCAGATGGCATTCCTTGACTTCTAAAAGAAGCACACACTGAACTGTCTCTTCCTTGAACTGTCATAGATATATTCCAAGTGTATACCTGCAGAATGGAAGTTATTTTCTATAATTCTAATTGACTTTTCAAAAGCTTTTGACAAAGTTTGTCAAAAGCAACTTGCAATTGCATTATGTGTAGTCAAGCTTGAAGAAAAATCCTTGCTCTGGATCCTTGATTTTCTATATCTGCAATCTTAATGTGTTCAGTTATTTGATGATTCTGGTAACCATATCCTTTCTTCCTATTTTGGGCCCTACACTATTTAATTCCTTTATCAATGATGCTCTTCCCACTATAAGCAGTAACTTAATGCTCTAAGCTGAAAACCTGAAGCTTCTTGGACCAGCCTTGTCCTGTGAAGATCATGCCCTTCTACAAAATGATCTTGTACTGCTTGGTCAATGAGCTGAGGCTTGGCTTCTTTAAATTAAATGTTGCCAAGTGCCATGTCATTCATTTTGGCAAAATGAATCCTTGTTGCTCTTATTTTTTTTTCAGGCCATCCACTCTCCTCTATAAATAATAAGTAAGATCTAGGAGTCACTATTGACAATGAACTAAAATTCAGTAATCATGCTAAGAAGTCTGCTGCTGGTGCTAGTTCAACTCTAGGACTGATTAAGCATTCCCCTAAAGTCATCAGTCTTCTGTATAAGGGATTTGTGTATCCTAAGCTTGAAGTAGGAATGTCTCTAGCCTCCCCTTGTTTTAAAAAAGGCACAAACTTTTGAAAGATGTGCAGAGACATGCCAGCAAAGTGATATCCAGCATGCAGGAGCTTTCCTGCCCTGAAGACTAGCAAATCTGAGACTCTCAACAGTTGTATAAAAGAGAAATAGAGATGATGCCATACAAGCCTATAAGCTAATGATGGCTGATGCTCTCCCAGCATTATTTCCTACTTTTGGTCCTAATTCAAGAACTAGAGGTCATTAAGTGAAAATTATTAAGCAGTCTACCCTATCAAGAGTGCACTCAATTCTTCTCCTCAACAATTGTCAGCAGTTGGAATAAACTCTCCACAGAAACCATAACTGCTGAATCTGTTGACATTTTCAAACAAAGGATTAATGCTGAGTGGTCCTCTAGAGAGTATAAACTCAATTGGGAAACTACTGATCATCCAACTGCACCTGGTCACAAAAGACCATTGAAAACAACTCAAATCATCAACTATGGAGCTTCATAAGGAGAAATCCTTAGATTGCTCCAAGCTACAATTTAAGGCCAAGGAATTAAAAATGACCAGGAAAAGAAGTGTTGGAGGTTGTATGCACAGAATGTAGTTAATAATGCAGTTAATTAGCAAAGATACAAACAAGCAAGCAACCAGATGAGAAATATCTGTAGAAGCCATTCAGTTACCCAGCTGGTAAATAATAAATGTAATCCCCAAGCAATAACAAATTCCATTATTGATCAATTTGGATTTATCTTCATACCTTTTGACAGTGCTCTACTCCCAGATTCCCTAAGTATGAAATCATAAGTGTAATGACATCTATTACTATCAGTAGAGTTGACCTTGAAATCCATCTTAAAAATCTGAACCTAAATAAATCATATGGATCAGATGGCATTCCTTGACTTCTAAAAGAAGCACACACTGAACTGTCTCTTCCTTGAACTGTCATATCTGTAGATTCCAAGTGTATACCTGCTGAATGGAAGTTATTTTCTATAACTCTAATTGACTTTTCAAAAGCTTTTGACAAAGTTTGTCAAAAGCAACTTGCAATTACATTATGTGTAGTCAAGCTTGAAGAAAAATCCTTGCTCTGGATCCTTGATTTTCCATATCTGCAATCTCAATGTGTTCAGTTATTTGATGACTCTGGTAAACATATCCTTTCTTCCTATTTTGGGCCCTACACTATTTAATACCTTTATCAATAATGCTCTTCCCACTATCAGCAGTAACTTAATGCTCTAAGCTGACAACCTGAAGCTTCTTGGACCAGCCTTGTCCTGGGAAGATCATGCCCTTCTGCAAAATGATCTTGTACTGCTTGGTCAATGGGCTGAGGCTTGGCTTCTTTAAATTAAATGTTGCCAAGTGCCATGTCATTCACTTTGGCAAAATTAACCCTTGTTGCCCTTTTTTTCAGGCCATCCACTCTCCTCTATAAATAATAAGCAAGATCTAGGAGTCACTGTTGACAATGAACTAAAATTCAGTAATCATGCTAAGAAGTCTGCTGATGGTGCTAGTTCAACTCTAGGACTGATAAGCATTCTCCTAAAGTCATCAGTCTTCTGTATAAGGAATGTGTGTATCCTAAGATTGAAGTAGGAATGTCTCTAGCCTCCCCTTATTTTAAAAAAGACACAAACTTTTGGAAGATGTGCAGAGACATGCCAGCAAAGTGATATCCAGCATGCAGGAGCTTTCCTACCCTGAAGACTAGCAAATCTGTTAACTCTCAACAGTTGTATAGAAGAAAAATAGAGATGATGCCATACAAGCCTATAAGCTAATGATGGCTGATGCTCTCCCAGCCTTATTTCCTGCTGTTGGTCCTAATTCAAGAACTAGTGGTCATTAAGTGAAAATTATTAAGCAGTCTACCCTATCAAGAGTCTGCACTCAATTCTTTTCCTCAACAATTGTCAGCAGTTGGAATAAACTCTCCACAGAAACCATAACTGCTGAATCTGTTGACATTTTCAAACAAAGGCTGAATGCTGAGTGGTCCTCTAGAGAGTGTAAACTCAACTGGGAAACTACTGATCATACAACTGCACCTGGTCACAAAAGACCATTGAAAACAACTCAAATCATCAACTATGGAGCTTCATAAGGAGAAATCCTTAGGTTACTCCAAGCTACAATTTAAGGCTAAGGAATTAAAAATGGCCAGGAAAAGAAGTGTTGGTGGTTGTATGCACAGAACGTAGTGAATAATGCAGTTAATTACCAAAGATACAAACAAGCAAGCAACCAGATGAGAAATATCTGTAGAAGCCATTCAGTTACCCAGCTGGTAAATAATAAATGTAATCCCCAAGCAATAACAAATTCCATTATTGATCAATTTGGATTTATCTTCATACCTTTTGACAGTGCTCTACTCCCAGATCCCCCAAGTATGAAATTATAAGTGTAATGACATCTACTACTATCAGTAGAGTTGACCTTGAAATCCATCTTAAAAGCCTTAACCTAAATAAATCATATGGACCAGATGGCATTCCTTGACTTCTAAAAGAAGCACACACTGAACTGTCATATCTGTAGATTCAAAGTGTATACCCACAGAATGGAAGTTATTTTCCATGTAAACTTCAATAGACATGCTTCTTGAAAAGCTTGTGATCTTGCCCTCTTGTTCTTGAAGAGATATTCAGTTAAAAGATACTTCAGATAAGTTTTTTCATAGTTGAGCAGCTTGAATGTTATAATTATATCCCTTTTCTTTTGGCAATATGCCAGCCATGATGGGTAAGAAATCTCAAATGCATTTAGCTGTATGCCTCTTATTCTAGAGTTTCTTGATCTGATTTATTAATTGGGTTGGTAATCCACAATGGCTGGTGTTTACCCCCCCCCCCCCCCCCAAAAAAAAAAATACTCCCTTGGAAAATACTCTCCCCATGGTTGGTCGGTCTCTAATCACTTTTGACTTATAAAAAAAGGACTTGAACTCTCAATTTCTGATCTAATGAGCACCCTCCAAAGTTTCTGGAACCTTGAGGAAGGTATAGACCAGGGAGGGAAAGTCCCCCTCCTATACAGAATAAATTCTTGTTTTTTTGTCCCACCCCTCTCTCTCCAACAAAAATCCTGGTTATGGCCCTGGGGATTATGCAATAATTTCTATCTCTACCCTCCCCTTGTCTCTCCCTTAGAACTAATTCTGTATTTACTTGATGGCTCAATGAGAGCTGGGATGTTTTAGCATTCAAATGTACCCTTTGAGGTATCTTCCTCCCTCCCAAACTACAAAACAATCAGACAAGTTTAAGTGCCTTTTTAAGTTTTGTAATTTGTCCATTGCTGACAGATGTTATTTGCTTTTGGGAAAAATATGGACATTTTTTTTGGCAAGAGTTTTCTGTTTGGGGAAATTTTCAGTGGGAGGAAAATTTATAGGAATAATTTACTTTCAGCAAGGATGTATTTTTGGTAAATTTGCAGTGGGTTTTATAATTTAGATAAGATGAAAGTGAAAAAGACATTTGATGTCATTTGGGCTAATTGCATCTTGAGCCCTTGAAGGGGCCCCAAAGGTATTTTGTATGAATAGTTAAAGAACATACAAAAACATCAGATGATGTTTTCACTTTTATCCTTGCTAAATTGGTAAATTTTTGGTAGTTCATATTATTGACTTACAAATAAAGTAAACATACCATTTGATACCTTTTTTATGCTCTTTCCAAATATAATAATCAATTTTGTTGGAAATGAATTTTACTCCCACCACTATATATACCAATTCAGGGTATATATTTGCACATTAGGGGGATGGGGGTAAATTTTATTTCTGATGTGTCCCTGAAAGTTTCATTTTCCTAACCTAACCCCTTTCCAAGATAGCCAAAAGTAGCTAAAGTAGAATTTTACCAGGGTGGTAAAATTATTCCGTTTTTGTAACCACACAAAGAAGTTATTGACACTAGTTAAGTTATTGAAAAGTGGTTAAAAATGTATCACTAGTTTGTAAATAGGTTGTTCAAGAGTAATATATTCCAAAAATATTTATTTATAACAATTCAAGTCTCATTTATTAGACAACTCAAATATAAAACATTGGTAGGTACTTCAAAATACCTTCCCGGGACATACTTTAGCCTGTAGAACCATCCCTGAAAGTTTCATTTTTCTAGCCAACCCCTTTCCAAGATAGCCAAAAGTAGCTAAAGTATAATTTTACCCTCAAAATGGATTGTGATAAGACCTAGTATAGAAATCTGTAGAGGCTAAACTACTTTTGAAAGACTGGACCATGGTGCTTGCAACTATTTGTGATCAAAGGGAATGCCACGTCTTCCACACTCAGCTAGACAAAGAGTTTTGGCCTATTCTTTTCTGTTAATATGGTGGGTAAATTTTGTGTTGGTGTTGATGGGTACTACTATATTCTGTAAAAGTGAAAAAGTGCGTTGGGGGGGTATTATCAATGTTCCTAACAATGTGGAATGTATTTATTAGGTTGGCTCTATCATGTTGGAACTGAAGACTAGGCAACTGTAGTCTCTGCATTCTCTGGTGGTAAGGTAGACGACCCAGGTAAGGTATGAGTTTGATGGTCCTACATTGCACTCTCTCAACTCTATCTCTCTTATTAAGGGGATGCCATACTGATGAGCAATACTCAAGTATTGGACATATAGTGGATGCATAAAGTGAAATCAGTGAATGAAGAATAAACTTAGAAAATGTATGCCTTAGACATAGTAATTGGTAATTTGCTTTATGGGTGATATCCAGTACATGTTCATCAAATTTGAGACTTAAATCAAAGCAAATCTCAAGGTCTTGAACATATTCCACACTTGAAATTGATTTACCATCAACAAAGTAATGGTAATGTTGAAGTAGTCTATGCAAATAGTGCGCAGCATTGCACTTGGTTTCATTAATAAACATAGAGTTTGCAGTACACCACCAGCCCAGAGCAACCTAATATTCTTGAAGGGAAGAAATCTCATGTTCACTCATGACTGACCTGTAGATTTTCACATCATCTGCAACCATTTTTAAGGCCAAATTGCTAACAACACCTGGCAAATCATTGATAAAAAAGCAGAAGAGTACTGGCCCAAGACAACTGCCTTCTGGAACTCCACTTATGACAGACATAGGTGATGACAGAGCATCACCTACTGCAACCTCTTGGGTTCTATTTGCAAGATAATCTGTTATCCATTTTTTAGTTTGTGGGCCAATACCATATAGTTGACATTTATTTATCAGAAATGGGATGGAAATTTTGTCAAATGCTTTGGAAAAGTTGATATAAATACAATCAAACAAAATACCATTAGCAGCCATCAATTGAAAATCATGAATCACCACGAGAAGTTGCGTGTTACAAGATCGTCGTTTACGGAAACCATGCTGAGCAGAATTCCATAAATTATTTTCCTCAAAATGTGCCTGGATTCTACTCACCACAATTTTCTCCATTATATGGGAAAAGATTGATGCATTTGAAATCATTCTGTAATTATTGAAATGGGACTTTGAACCATTCTTGTACAACAGTCTAATGATGGTTCTTTTCCAAGATGAAGGACATTCACCTGAAGACAAAGATTAACGAGATATGTGAGTGGTCCAGCAAGCACTGATGCAAGTTCATGTAACATCACATTGGAAAATCCGTCAATATCTGGTGCCTTTCATGGATCAACATTTCAGAGTGTCTGATAAACCTGCTGGACTGTAAACTCTGAATCATCAAATTCTTTTGTTAAATCTGGAGGAGTAAACTGAGAGTGTGTTTTGGTGTGTGTTTGAGTAAAAACTGAACCAAATACCTCATTGAAAAGTTGTGATTTAACAAAATTATCATCTATATGTGAAAAAGTTTCAGGATCTATAAAGGAAGTGGATGATGAGGATTGTGAAACTTGATTCCTTCTTACATACTTCCAAAATCTTTTTGGGCCACTTTGGACTGATGCTATAACATTTGAATCCACCTCTTGATGATTTAAACGAAGGAATCTTGAAGGTTTGGCTTCCCATTCTTTGTTGAATCTCCTTTTAAAAACTCCAGCTGATGTTGAAGACACTATCTCCTTGCTTAAACAGTTCCAATCATTAATGACCCTTTGGCTAAAGAAGTCTTGTCCAATTCTACTGTTAACTCTGGGCTTATGAAGCTTCTTAGAATGACCCAGTCTTTGTCTATTGTTGGGTAACTGGGTAAAGAGCTTATTTTGGGGTTGGTTGACAAATTTATATGTAAGCAGCACATCACTCTGCTTGTGTTGGAAGGTCAAAGATGGGAGTTTTAGGTTACATAGCCTTTCACTATATGGTTTCTTGCCAAGCTCAGAGATGCACTTGGTGGCCCTCCTTTGTACACCTTCAATCAACTGTATATCACCTTTGTAAAAAGGATCAGCTAGGCAGGTTCCAAAGTCAAAACTGGTCTCCCAGTAGCCTTGTATAGCTTCAAGATGATTATATGTGATTGGCTAGTAAGTGTTCTTTTAATTAGTCCAAGACTAGAATTTGCTTTGGAAACAGTTTTTGCAAAGTGTTCATGGAACTTCAGAAGATCATCTATTCTGACTCCCTTATCTTTGTCACTGGTGCAAGTTTGGAGAGGAATGGGGGATGATGTCTGGTTACCATTCATAGTGTATTGGTGCATAGGATTATTGTGACCAAAATGAATGGTGATGCATTTTGATATGTTGAAAGAGAGAAGCCACATATCTGTCCATGCCTGAATGTGGTCAAGGTCAGATTGTATTGATGATTTATCAGGTACACCAAATAGTTTTGAGTCATCAGCATAAAGGGTTAAGTGGTTGTTGACTTTGGTAATCATATCATTTATATAAAGAAGAAACAGTGTGGGTCTCAAAACTGTTCCCTGGGGAACACTGCTTAGAGCATTACAGGGTTGGGAGTAGGTACATTTGCTATCTGTTGTGAAGAGCTGTACAATCTGAGATCTACCAGTTAGGAAGTCAATTAGCCAGTGTACTAATTCATGGTGGATTCCTGCTGCTATTAGCTTAGAACAAAGCCGATTGTGTGGGACCTTATTGAATGCTTTGGCTAGGTCTAAAAGAATCAAATCAACAGGAAGGCCTTTGTCCAGTAACTGGGTAACCTGTTTGTAAATGTCTAGAAGGTTAGTTTCTACAGATTGTCCTGGGAGAAAGCTGTGCTGCCTGTTGGAAATAATTTCGTTAGTAACAAGGTGTTGAAGGAATGCATCATTAAAAATCCTCTCATGGATTTTTGCAATAGCAGACATGAGGCTGATACGTCTATAATTTTTAGCTTTGGATCTATCCCCCTTTTTAAAAATTGGTGTGATATAGGCTCTCTTCCATTGGGAGGGGACATACTTATGATCAAGGGGATGTTGAAAAAGTATAGATAGTGCAGGGGCAATTTCACAAGCAGCTTCTTTTAGCAGGTGAGGATGAATGTTATCAGGACCAGCACTTTTGTTGATGTCCAGGCTTTTGATGTTTTTCAACCATAGAAGCAGTAACTGTAATGTGACTCATATGCTTCTGGATTCCACTTACATTGGTTGACAAGTCTTGTCTCAAAATTACAATACAGTTATTTGGTGAGATTCCTTAATTTATTTTGGGCTTTGACATATTCTACATTATGGCCTGGCTTTTCCTATTTCTCCAATTACGTTTCTTTAAGTTTCTTTGTCATCTTATGCCAGCTGTCATGTATGCTAAGGTCTTAGGTATAGGGATAAAAATTTCTATTGCGTTCTGTTGCCTAGATTTTATAAGTAGAGCCCAGAATTTCTCCCACTGCTCATTGATCCCACCCTGGAGGGTCAACTCCCAGTTAATCTGCCTCAATGTGACCCTAAGTCTTGTAGTCTGTAAATATCTTCTTTTTTTATGTCTATTTCTTGCTTTGTGTCTATGGGTAACTAATTCCATGGCAAGGTGGTCACTTTTAAAAATAGGCAGGAGATAATTTATCCTTTGGACCAGTTCACTCTTGTTATCTAAGACTAGGTCAAGTAATGTTGGTTTTGTTGGTGGGGGTGAAAACATGTGGGTTTGGTTGATTGCCTGGAAAGCAGAAAGATCATGAATACAATCAATAAAGGGACTGATGGTGGATGAACTACAAGTAACTGGGATGTACAGAAAACCTTCCTTCCACAAGAGATTAGGAAAATTGAAGTCACCTCCTATAAGAAAATCACTTTTGAAATGTTCTATGGCTTTGGGGAACATATTTGAGAGTGCATACTCAATTTTGACAGAGGAGGGAGCTAAGGGACTACAGTATACACATCCAATCCTGGTTTGGCTTAGGTCTTGGCCTTGGTCTGTGATATTAAACCAAATGGTCTCCACAGATGGCAAGCTAGATTCTATATAAAGATCGAGGACAATATATGCTGCTTTTACATAAGCTAGGACTCCATGCTTGAATTCTTTTGACAAGAGGTTAGAGATGACTTGGTAACCAGACAATCAAATATGTGTATCTTCTAATCTACTCTTGGTATTCTTTGGGCACACTTTGGTAAGTAGAACCAGATCATACTCTTTACTATAAATTAGACTTTTTAATTCATTTATTTTGTTAGTAATTGATCTACGTTGGCTAATAGAAGGCAAAAGCCTGGATTTACTTTTGAGCAGCCACTAATATCTGGTTCTTGTTCCTAGTGTTCTGTATATATAGAGTCAGTAGATTGGCAGAGAGAATTGTCATTGATGCTGGATTGGCTAAATGAAGTATCTGATGTGATACACATTTCAAACAAGGATAATAGAGTAGAATATGCAGACATAAATACTTTTATCATCAGACAATTTCTGTGTTTATCTTCATGACAATTTCTTTGACATAAATGGGAGGTTTTTGTTTTGCATGTCCAATTTGTAGATGAATGTCTATTGACAACATCAAGCAATAAATTTGTAGTGGCACAATATGGATCTTTTACACTCATTGCATTAATGAAGGACCATTTGAGTTCCCCTAGCTCTTTTTGGGTATAGTCTAAACCTATAGCTTATTATAATATGGTTGCTTGCACCAAGTGGTAGTAATAATATGCAGAATAAATGTAGCTAATATATTCTGACTTCAGGTCCACTACACTTTACCCCCATACCCCTAATGGACATATATATAGCCTAAATTATATATTTGCATGCATTCCACCACCCATCACTTTTGTATCTCTGGTTCTTGTTTTGTCACAGCTAATTCCATTTACAGGTAAATAGGTTGAAACAAGAACAATACATTGGTAGAATTGCATAGGAAAAATATATAATTTGGGCTATGTATTCGCACATTTAGTGGAGGGGGGAGGGAGGGTAAAGTATAGCAGAGCTGCCTGCAAAAAGTGTCAGCTGTGATTATTCTGAATATTATAAAATAAGAACTGTTTTCTTAACATGTTTCATCCTCAATACCCTCTAATCT
Organism: Artemia sinica; assembly: GCA_027921565.1. Taxonomy (NCBI): domain Eukaryota; kingdom Metazoa; phylum Arthropoda; class Branchiopoda; order Anostraca; family Artemiidae; genus Artemia; species Artemia sinica. The sequence goes on along the minus strand of CM051265.1, from coordinate 20,052,357 downwards.
AGACCATCACCAATGCATTTCTAAAAAAACTGTCTAGTGAGAAAAAATTGTCATTGGTAACTGATTCTGTAATGGTAATTATTATTTCCATTTATAGTAAAATAGTATTTGTAAATAACATTGCAGGAATTTCTAAAAAGAGCCTGAAACCCCTCAAAATCATCAGTGCAAAACAGAAAGTGCATCATTAGAATCTCTATTGATATTGAAAATCCTAAACAGGAAACTTGGATAAATGTGAAGAATAACACCTCTTGGAAGGAGACATCTAAGAAGTAAAAGAGAAACATTTTTAAATTGCTATTTGTATGTTCATTTTCATATTTTTTTTCATTCTTTTTTTTTGTTCTGTTTTTGGCAGTTCATCCCTAGCCCCCGTTTAATTGTCTCATATAACCATAGGCTATGTAGAAAAATCAAACATAATAATTGATGAAACTGACTCAAAAACAGGTAAAAATGGGAAAAAAGAAAGTATGACTCGTTTTTACTTGCTGTATGGTACAAAGCAAGAATTTTTTCATTTTGTTGGTTAGTTTTTTTTGTACATTTAAGGACTACATGAGGCTGTTAAAGGGGTGCTGGGATGAATCATCAAAAACACAAACAAAAATTATAAAATTGAGCATGCAATTAGTAATCTAAAAATGTGCCTCTTTTTGTTCTAGGATGTTTCCTTCTGAAGAACTATTAATTTTTTACCTTAACCAAAACTTACAGCCCCCCTTTCTTTAACAACAATGAAAATCACATTTTGCATAGGTAGCACTGACCATTTTTTTTTTTTTTCTTTGTTGCTAACAGGCCATTGAAACATCTAAGAGAGGTGTTTTAGGACTCATCTAAAAGCTATTATATCTGTTTAGTTTTTAACTAAAATTTTAACATTACATCATAGTCTAAAAACTGTAGACAAGGTAATAAGCTACCTTTTGGACCCTCATTAAGAGCTCAAAATGGAATTTGCCCAGAAGTAATTATTAAATTTAGAATTACCATAAAAAAGACATCTAGCATGTATTCACTTTCAAATATTATTATTATTGTTCATTTATTGCCCATTGAAAAAAGGTACATAGATGGAGTAATCACTAAATTAACAAAAAAAAAAAACAACGCACAAATATGGAAAATTACATAATACAAAGAAACTATTATGAACAAATTGATGACCATGGTTGATTAAACTGACTTTGAAAACAGGATAGAGATTTATTAATTCTTATGTTAGGGTCAGCTAGCTTATACAAATGAATAATTTTATTGTTTCTGTTCTCAGGGGGCAAATTTAAAAGATATTTAGCAAATCTGAAAAAGATTGATTGTAGGTGCTTTTTATCTGTAACTGTAAAGAATTTCCAGAAAGGAGCAATGTAAAGCAGATGTAGAAGGGCTGTGGCATTGTAAATGGATGCTAGAAGGTAACAGTTGAAACTTTTTCCTAAATTTGATTTGAGTATGCTTTCCTGTGATTATTTTTTGTAGCCCCATTTCCTTTGATTTCATTTAGATATTAATCCATATTGTTATTATTATTATTCATTTATTGCCCATCAAAAAAAAGGTACATAGACAGAGTAATCACTAAAGTAACAAAAAGATAGAGAGAAAAAAAAAACTTTATTAGGATCATTGTAACATTCTATGATAAGTGGCTCAACAGAAGGAAGCAACTTAATAAAATAAAAATAGTGCCTGTTAGATACTTTAGCTCATGTTCTTCCTAAATATCATATTTATGTTGCTGTCAATGCACCCCATCCATACCCTAATATTCTCACAAATATCCCTAAATAATATATTTTTCTGTTGTTTTGCATATCTTAATGTTCTTTATTTTTAAGTAGGCCTAAGCAGGTTTCTTGACCTATCAATAGCCTACTTCTTGTCAATTGACAAAGAAATTAAGATTGGCCTGTATTTGATATTAATTAAAAAAAAAACATCCCACAAAATAAGTTTTTCAAAGAAAAGGAAAGAACTCCATTAAACCAAAAATGAGCAAAAATAAAATCAAATAATTTACCAAGCGTGAAACTAACCACGAATCAGCATCGATAAATAAATGAAACCCAAAACAAACATAAATTACAATAAATAACCGAGTCAAACTCAAAACGAGCAGAAATTAACATGAGTAGGGTTCAAAATCCCTATGCCTTCCCAAGGCCAGAACATAATTTGCACTTTACTGAAAAAAAATATAAATGTTTTTACTTTTATAACTTTAATAAATCAAACAACATTAACATTTTGATTACTAAATATCAGTATATGTATATTAAACTGACAATACACATTCATTTGATTTTTTTTCCAGTAAAGTGCAAATTATGTTCTGGCCTTGGGAAGGCATAGGACTTTAAGCCCTACTCATGTTAATTTCTGCTTGTTTTGAGTTTGACCCGGTTATTTATTGTAATTTCTGTTCGTTTTGGGTTTAATTTATTTATCGATGCTTATTTGTGGTAGTTTCACGCTTGGTAAATTATTTGATTTTATTTTTGCTCATTTTTGGTTTAACAGAGTTCTTTCCTTTTCTTTAAAAAAACTTATTTTGTAGAAAAAGTTTTTTTGAATTAATTTCTGTTCGTTTTATATTGACATAGTCTTTTTAGGGAAAAAGAAAATAATTCTTTAAATCTTTTCGTTTTTTTTAAGACTTTATAGTTTGGCCTGCTATTTGTATGCTGGAGAAAAATATTGTTATTTACCTGAAGAACCAATATTGTTATTTACCTAGGCAGCGCTATTGCGCTGCCTATGATTGAATATTTGGCCTGTTTCAGAATGGATAATAATGGGAGAAAACACAATAATCAGAAGCAATGCTATAGTGCTGCCAATAGTAAATGTCATAAGGTCTCTATGTTTTAATAAATTTCTTTCCCAGAGGTACTTCATAGGAAGGGGTGGCTGGGTAAAATCTGGTTTGAAAATTGAAACCTCTAGTGCCCTTGTTAAGAGTGAAAAATAATCAGAGGGCAACTAGCCTCCCCAAAACCTACCATAAAAAGAAGGTTAAAAAGGACAAGGGGGGGCTAGTTGCCCTCTGATCATTTTTCACTCTTAACAAGGGCACTAGAGGTTTCAATTTTCAAACCAAATTTTACCCAGCCACCCCTTCCTATGAAGTACCTCTGGGAAAGAAATTTATTAAAACATGGAGGCCTTATGACATTTACTATTGGCAGCACTATAGCATTGTTTCCGATTTTGTGTTTCCTTCCTCTGTTATCCATTCTGAAACAAGCCAAATATTCTTAATTTCTTAAAACAAGCCACAGTCTTAATTTCTTTGTCAATTGAGAAGAAGTAGGGTATTGATAGGTCAAGAAACCTGCTTAGGCCTACCCAAAAATACAGAACATTAAAATATGCAAAACAACAGAAAATTATATTATGGAGGGATACTAGGGAGAATATTAAGGTATGGATGGGGGGCATTGATCGCAACATAAATGTGATATTTAGAAAGAACATGAATTAAAGTATCTAACAGACACTATTTTATTTTATTAAGTTGCTTCCCTCTGTTGAGCCACTAATCATAGAAGAATGTTACAATGATCCTAATAAAGTTTTTTTTTATATTATTCTCTATCTTTTTGTTACTTTAGTGATTACTCTGTCTATGTACCTTTTTTTTTAATTTATTTGCTGGATTTGAATTTTGCTTAAAAATTTAATATATAGAGGGGGCCCCGCCAAAAAATTGTTTTTCATCTGTTTTTCATGTTTCACCCCTTTTGCCCTGTTTACATTATCAGGGAGGAGATGCTGACCTTTTGTATTCTTTTTTTTTGCATTTAATTAGAATAGAGAATGAAATAATTTTTTCTGATCTTTCAGCTAGCACCAAAAATAAAAAGCTGTGTGTCTATGCATGTAATGTTTTTGTCAGAAATCAATTTATAAATGTTACAATTTTATGTATAGTTTGCTATGTTTTTAAATGCCTGGCCTATTTCTGCATCTTCCTGACCTTGAGTCTGCTGGAAAATAGACTTCTGTACATATGCCTGCAGGGGGATTTTATACTGAGTCACCCTTCCATCCGATTTGTTTTTTTACTCTTCTTGTGATAATTAAATGAAAATGGTTGCCATAGGAAGTGAATTTAATAATCCAATAAATTCAAAATTTAAAGATATAGTTGCTTTCCATAGTTCAAAACAAACCATAGTGTATTAAAACTGTCGTATGCCCCCAAAGAATCATTTTTGAAATATAAGTATCCAAAAAAGAATTTTTTTTTTACGTTTTTCTTATGCTTGTTGTTTGCTTAAAACAGTAATTATTCAAAACCCAAATATGGAATTTCCCTGCTTAGGCCAGTTACGTTTTTATGACCATTTTTTATGCAAAATTTTCATGCAAAAATTGGGGTTGAAATTCACAGCAGCAGACTCAGTAACAATGAGGATAGTAGCAGGGTATTTGGCGGCACAATAAATAATTGCTGACATTCAAAGCTATCAAACATTAAACTTGCTTACCAAGTTTGTTTTTTTCCCTTTTGGAAGATATGACCCAAGCAAGAAAACTAAACTTAAGGAATTCTTCAGACCAATCATAGACAGGAGGAAAGGGTTTCTCTTTGTTCCTAGTGAAGGGTTCGCTGACACTAAATAGTAAAAAAAAACTGCCACTGACATTAAGTGGTAAAAGTGAGGAAGATGGACTCTTTCCTTTTTTTTGTTCCTATATTCACGGTGCCAGGTACATACAGGTATCTGATAAGTTGGTTTCAATTACCTCGTTTTGAAACATCGAGATTTTAAATGTCTGTTGACCTTTCTTTTGAAGGAGTCAACAGAGGGATTTGCAGGAATTATCCCCAGGAAGATCATTCCAGATAGAAGTGCAACGCCAGATAAAGCTTTTCCTCTAGTACTTGATTCTTGGTGTGTCCTCCTTTAGATATTTGAACCGACCTTTGTGCCTTCGCATCTGCCTTGTCAGTTGGACCAAAGGGGGAACAATGCGAGAGAGCTCGTTTGAAGGAGGTGAACTCATGCACCTGTAGAAAACAGCCATCGACGGTACATCAAACATTTCGTTTAGAGGCTGTAGCGAGTAATGTGTAGAGGGACAGCCCGTCCTATTGCCCTATTCTGTAATTTTTGGAGTGGTGCCAACAGCGTTTTCAAAGCACCAGCATATAGTGGGCATCCATATTCTGCTGTGGGTCTGATACAAGACTTGTAAAGAGGGATAATTGAGCTGGATGGTAGAAGGTTTTTGGAGTGAAGAGTAACTACGAGCTTTCTTTGCAGGAGGTTCTCGCCCAATTTAGGTGGTTATTCCAAGAGAGATCGGTGGAGAAACGAGTCCCAAGCAGACGAAGCTTGTCATTTCTCTTTACAGTTTCATTTTTGAAAATGAAGCTGGGGTATTCACGTGGCACCTTTGATTGAGTAATAAAAACCTCCTTTGTTTTCGACGCATTAAAGTTGATCATCCTTGTATCAGACCAATTTTTGATTTTATAAAGATCCATCTGTAGGAAAAGGGAGGCTTGAGTCTTCTTATTTTCGGATGGCTGAGTGTGTTGTGGTATCGTCAGCAAAGGGATGCGGATGGCTTGCAAGATTGTCTCCCATGTCATTTATGTAGATAAGGAAGAGTGCAAGTCCCAAGACACTGCCCTAGGGAGCCCTGCTTTCATTGGATATTCGTAGGAAATAAACCCGTCGAGGACAACCCACAGTGAACGATCTGAAAGAAAGCTCTCAATCACTCTTAACAGACATCCACCAACACCGTACGCATGGAATTTCTTTAGCAGGCCACGGTGCCATACTCTGTCGAAAGCTTTGGCAATGTCGGAATCACAATAGCCTAATGTCGTACACCCTTGGCAGAAGTTCGATCCACTCCTGATGCTGGGTCGCTAGGCAGTCTAATGTTGAACGTTTCCTCGGGAATCCGTATTGGCCATCGTCTAGAAGGCTATTTGATTCCAGGAACTGTTGAAATGTTTTATTAGAGACGCTCTCATAGGCTTCATTAACGCAGGAGAGGAGACTAATAGGCCTACAGGAGCACACGCTCGTTGGATCGCCATCTGGCTTAGGGAAGGTATAACATGGGCAGATTTCCATGTTTGTGGGAAGGTTCCAGAGTGAAAGCATACCCGGAAAATCAATGACAACGGTCCAGCTAGTTTGACGCTGCAGGATTTGAGGACAACATTTGGTATGTTGTCGGAACCTGTGGCTTTGGTCACTTCAAGATGCCACAAAATGCAAAGGGTGTTAGGATGAACAAACTTGTCTTTATAATATTTACGTTTAGCAAACCTTATAATAGAATTAAATGTATTTCTGTATGAACGATAATCTTGAAACGAATCCTCTGTTTTCAATGGTAAACATTTTTTATACTTTTATTTTTAACTCTTATTGACGAAACAATCCCATCAGAAATCCATGGGTCAAATTTCTGTAAATATTTCTCATGCGTAACTCAAGACGAAGTGACTTGGTAGAACAGGCAAACTAGAGTTTGACCCCCAAGAAATTGCAACAGAAATGATTTTTACACCATGTTGTAAAAAAAAAGCTGAACAACATATCCAAAGTTGTACATTCTAGGTCGACACAAAACTATTTTTTTTTTATTTTTTTTTTTGCTTTTCGTGTCAATTTTTCATGTTTTTTTCTAAAAAAAAAAAATGAGCTGTCGGTAAATTTTCGTATGAAGTATCATCCCGCTGTAAAATGAAGAGCTGAGCCTGAAAATGAAAGCAAATTTGAGGTACAATGTACCAAAAATAAATTTCATAATCATCAATATGTGATTTTACCCTTCTCATCATTGTGACCTCTTTTTCACCATGCTATCAGAAGGCAACTATTCTGACATAAAATGATGAGCTGAGCCCAAAAATAAAATTAACCTTATGTAATGTCTACCAGAAAACCCGTTTTATATTCATCAATATGCACTTTTATTTTCATTTGACATGTTTCTTTTAGCACTTATTGTCCACCAATTCGTTGATTGTTGGTAAAACAAACTGCAACAGAAATGACTTTTACACCATGTTTTAGAGGAAAAAAACTGAACAACATATCCAAAGTTGCACACTCTAGATCTACGCAAAACTAGCTTTTGTTTGCGTATCGTGTCAGTTTTCTCACTTTCCTAACAAAAAAAAATAAGTTCTGGTAATTGTTAATTTTTCTTGAACTGAATTATTATTCCGATGTAAAAAGACGAGATGAATGGGAAAATGGAGTCAAATTCGGTGTACGGTATATAAAAATGTTTCATAATCATCAATATTAGATTTTTACGCTTCTCGTCATCGTGCCCCCCATTTTTTTTTTTTTTTACCAGACCATCTTTTGCTGGCTAAATTGTCGGTTTTGAGATCTAATAATTAGTTAGCCTGAATTTGATCGTCGCTGGCTCCATCACCTGATGGGTCGGCCTAAAAAAAAGTGATTGCAAGATGTTTATTAAAAAAAAAAGCTTTAAAAATATTAGAAAAGGGAAATCATCTATGAAACTAGTTTTCAACAGCCGACATTTAAAATACCTCTTACAATAAACTATTATCAACGCACTGACTAGTCCTCACAACTGATAAAATTATTGAGACAGCTTCATGAACATATGAAAGACAGAATCAAACTCCGACTAATATTCACAATTTATTATTTTAATTCAGATATATAAGCTTCGACGTGCAGCCGAAGCTTATATAGCTTCGGCTAAGCCGTTTTTTTAAAGCAGCTACATCTCGTTGAGTTACATTTCAGTTGACAGGAGCACTTCACGATTTTCAGAAGCAGACGAGGGGCTGGTAGGACGTCAGTAGTCAATGGATACAAGAAGTCATCTTTATATTTCCAACCCCATTCATCGGCTCCAAGTTCAGAATCAGGATCTCCACTCCATACCTGAACTTGGTAGAAAACCCTGTAAATGTGGAATTTAGCCGCATCAGAAGTTGGTGTAACTGTTCTGTGTGAGCGAACGTGCTAGCAGTCGTCACCTACTTTTTAACAACTTCCCTGCAGAGTTCATCTGCAGATTTCCCCCTTTTGATAAGCCATATATCATGAGCAGAGCGTCTTCTCCAACAACCCTTACTTACTCCTTCGAAGCAGACTTCAGCATGAAAACTGCAGCTGATGTACGAAAATCGGCACCTGTCATTAGCTTCTACAGCTCAAGGCCTTTTCCCACACTGTGAATCCGCGAAGTAGAGTCACAGCCTAAGATGGTGTGAGCAAAAAGAATCAGATGGCATGTCTCTTGGCCAAGCTTCTCTTTCAATTTGTGAGTATCACATATTCGGAGAGCTTTGTTCGACTTTGGCTCAGGTGCAAAGAATAGTTTCTTGCTTGATAGGTCACCATGATAATACAATAGAACCAAAAGATCAGTATCATCTCCAATGACGGCAGTGTCGTATTACCGGGAAGAATCAACAGCAGCTTACATAATTAGGACATCTGCATCACTTGGTGCCTGGACTACGACGAAGCCCTTCGATCGGAGATAAACAGCCAACACCATATCCTTTATAGTAGCTCCGCAATCGTAGCTGTCGAACACAATAGTGGCAGATGGATAATTTTGGGTCACGTAAGTAGCATAATGGTCAAGGATTTAGGAGTATCGTTCGTTTTTGGCCCATGGAATTCTGTGTAGAAGAGCTCCACCGTTGATGATATATCAAATGCCTTTGAGAAGGGGAGTAGAGCGCTCCTCAAGATTCCCAGCATGTGCTATAGTCTTTGCAAACACTGGCTTGTTCAGAGACCATAGCATGCAAGAACTGTCAAAAGGTGATGCTGGGTAGGAACACAGTTCGTGTTGAAAGCACTCAGATTCCGTGAGATTGATCCTCTTTGCTAGCGTGATGAATCTCTGAAAAAGGAGAGTGGGGTCCAGTGTTTTGCATTCTCCACCTGGATTGTGCTTTGTAGTAAATTGAACTGCCTGTTGTTTTCGTCAAAACACAAAATCAGCGACCAGCTTTCCAGACATGGTTTCAATGATTTTTAGGCCTAAATCTCTATCAGAATCAACGTTGGCAGATTCGTAGGCTGTCAGACCGTTGGTGATGTTTCTTAGTTGAAGTTCCCCATTAAATGGTGATCCTTTTTCTAAGAAATCGATAACGATCTGGGTGTCTTTACAGTCTCTTAGTTGCCTTGGCTCGGACTTTTCCTTATGTTGTTTGCTAGTTCCATGGAAAACCTGTGACATACCCTCCATCAGAATATTTAGTGCAGAGCAGATTGGTTGAGACAGAACCCATAAAGACCTTTGAACCTCTTTCATACCACTTCCATCGGTAAGGCCAACAGCCGTTTTGAGACAACGCATGAGCTCCTACTCAATGACAAGATCCGTGGAGAACCCAGCCCAAAATCTATCGGAACGTCTGATCACATGCATCCCATTCTGGAAAGCTTGATAAACGGCAGGATGGGTTTCTCGGAGCTTGACCATTCGCTGGATATAAAGCTGGCAGGATTTTATGTAATTGTTGTGCCCAGATGCCGCCAGATAAGGTAGTATGTCAGAGGTGGATTTTAAGTGGAGATCCCATGACCCAGATCGTTCGGCTCTTAAAAAATTTCGCAGTACGGATACCATATCGGAGTATTGGAACCACAGTTTCGAGGTTCTGTACTAGAGCAGTTCCAGTCTCTTCCTATCGATGAATCCCGCTATTTTTTCAAGGGAAGGGTTTCCTTCCATACCCGCAGCGGCTGCTTCTTTGTTCATAAGCTTTGTGTATAGGTTTCTGAGTTCCAATATTTCTTCAGGCTGTAGAATTGATTCAGCAACACTGGAACTTTCTTCAACGCTGTGTAAAATCACATATTGATGATTATGAAATTTTTTCTGCTACATTGTACATCAAATTTGCTTTCATTTTCGGGCTCAGCTCTTCATTTTACATCAGGACTGTATTTCATATATAGAAAAGTGAAGATTTACCGATAGTTCATTTTTTTTTTTTTTTTTTTTTTTTAGAAAAACTGAAAAATTGACACGAAAAGCAAAAAAAAAACTAGTTTTGCGTCGACCTAGAATGTGCAACTTCGGATATGTTGTTAAGCTTTTTTTTTCTCTCTACAACATGGTATAATTTCTGTTGGAATTTGTTGGGGGTCGAACCATATTTTTTGGCTAGTTTGCCTGTACTGTGGTTGTTGATAGAGATGTTACCGTGAATGTCCGAAATTAGTGAATGTTGACATCCACTGGAGAATGTCCATAATACTTTTTTTTTCTCCTTGGATTTAGTCAGCGTTACTATTCAACTTTTTCAGTTTTATGCAAGGTTTGATGATGACAGGTTAGGTTAGGTTTTTAACACATTTCTGATATTTATAACCAAATTAAACCTAACTTTAACTTTTACCATCTAAGCTTGCATAAGACTAAAAAAGCTGACGCGCAAAGCTAATTGAATCCAAGCAGAGAAAAAGGAATCTCGAGGATTGACTGGTGAATGTTGACATTAACCAGATTTCGGGCATTCACAGTAAAAGAGACATTTGACCAAAAAAACACGAAAATGCTTCATTTACGTTATCCGATCCAAAAAAAGAACACCAATCATGATTATCAATGTGCTGACGTAATGACCGAAAATCAATCACTTTTAGTCCTCTGTCTTTGTTCTTTCCTGAAGGTTTGTGCTGATCAGGAGAATTTTGGGCAACATAAAAAAAGCACTAACTGGGAAGTGGTCAGACATATCTGACAATATCACAGACTATTTTACTGCTGTGAATGAATGGGCAGAAAAAAAAATGTCCAACAGCGTAGCAATAGTTGTTGTAACTCTAGTAGACAAAGAAATGCTAGGTAGAAAACCTGATGAAAGCATATTTTGAACAAATTCTCTGTTAACATTAGCATCCAAAGTTAATGGGTCGAAATTGAAGTCACCCGATGTAAGAACTTTCTTTTGCACTCTGTAAACTTAACAAGTACTTGTTCAAAAACATAAATAAAAGTTCAAATAGGGATAAAATCCTTTTAATAGACAGTGATGATGATAACAGTGATAGAAATTCACAAAATACCAGATATTTCGGTCACATACACAGTGACCGTCATCAGTAGTAAAACTTATCTACGTCATATTCAAAAACATAAAAAAAAACTCCCTGGATTACTAGACGGAGCTCTGTAAAAAGAACGTAAAATAAACGATAAGCATCCCGACGGAGTAACTTCAAGGAATGAGCTCTCTCATATTACTTCTTCCCAAACAAATACATTACTCATCACGATAGAAGATCAACTATTTCGAATTGCTAAGCCAACTTTTGCACTGGCTTTCCTGTTGCGGAAAAAGCACTTTATATTGAGCATATCCGATATGGAAACAGGAGTATTATCCGATAGAAAGGATTCACAAATAATAATGAAGTCACGTGGACTCGAAGCTACTAAGAACTTGAGTTCTTTATGAGCACTTTGTAAACTTTGAGTATTTAAGTGTAGAACAATTAGAAGAAGTTTCTTCAGACCCAAGGGCAGTGGGCAGCTGGTGACCTTTCGTAGAAAAAACCACATTGCTGCAAGTCTTTTACACTTGGTAGGTCACCGTCACTGCCAATTGTGTTAGTAAAAAATTCTAAACTGCAAATTTTGGCATCATCAGCAATTGTCTTATAGGGTATATATAGTATGTGAACCATTTCTCACATATATAACTCCTCTAAGCGTTCACACATTTTTTGCCTCAAATTTATTGCTTGCTAGTCTAAAAAAATATTGTCTTTGTTTTGTGAGCGCTTCATTGACATAAATCTGAGAACATTTTTTACGATCTTACAAAATCTCAACTGACAAAGCTTCAGAACCAACTGTAAGTTCAATCGGAGCTTTGGCTTTATCAGCAGCTCCAAGACGTCTAGCGTTCTTAACGACAGATCTGTCAAAACGAATGTCCATAAGAGTGTTTCAGCCATCACTAACTTTTTCTCCAAGGTTGGCTAAATCACGAGCAGAAGTGTCAATACTGGAAATATTTATTTTATCCAGAAGAGTACTTTGATTCATGTCACTCAGTTTAGTTTCAAGCTTTAACAATTTACAACCATCCTAGGCTATTTTTGATGTTAAATTGTTCAGATTTTTCTCGGTGACATCGAACCGTGAATGGAACTGCAAATTGATGGCTTTGTACACGGACTGAGTGATAGTGTCCAAAAAATCATCTTTAAACTATGAAGGAGATACAGTCTCGATTCGAGAAAACTCGTCCTGTACCTTTTTCCTGATTACATCCTCAGTCTCACGTTGCAGGCTATTTAATTCACTCTGCATTGATGAAAATGAAGCAGACAGATCAGGCAATCTGTCTGTTTCATCCACACATAATTTAACTGTCTTCTGTACATTTTCCTCCTATCCTTCAGGGCATCGACATGCATCTGCATGTAAGGCCAATTTTTTCCCAATGTCATGACCTTTATTTAACAGGGCCATAACAATGAACTTCATAGTTGTAGTTTCCGTCCTTAACAGGTATTACTCTCTTTATTTTGCTCGGCCAAATTTTGCAATATCTGAACTGGGCGTAGACACGATCGCCTGTTTGCATAGCTTGTGGGTAAATAGAAATATTGGAAATAGCGCTATTTTTGTCTGACAGCCTATCATGAAAAACCTGCTAAGATGTTTATAAAGACAGATCTTTGGTCCTTAAAAAAAAATTTCTCATTCTCTCTGGACATAAAAGAAACACAAACTTTAAAAGTTTTTTTGCTATTTTTGCTACTTCTCCTCAGTTATATGCTTTTATTTTAATTAATTCATTTATTTGCAGAAAGCAATTGATCTGGTTCAAAAAGCTGCAGAGGAAGACAAAGCATCCAATTTTGATGAAGCCCTTCGGTTATATGAGCTTGGGATTGAGTATTTTATTCATTCTATAAAATGTAAGTGAAGATACTATTTTTGCTTCTTCTTTTTTTTTTCTTTTTTTTTTACTGTGCAGAATTTGCTTCTTAAACTCTTGTGGAGCCTTACTCCATTGCAGGCTTTTTCAACAGGTATACTCTTGCCAAATCCTGTTTGTAACATAGGTTTGCAGTTTTTATCAAGATTGTTTCTGACGGGGTAGGGGCTATAAAACCCGGCAATTGGTAAGCTATTAAGCCCAAGTTTCCAAGGGAAAGTCCTTTGGACATGGGTGAATCTCCAGCATTTGTATTGGGGGGTGGGGGGGTGTGGGCAGGAGGTTTCCATATGCGGATAGTCAGGGGCATGGGTTATATAATAATTTTTTTTCTCTAAATTAGTGCTTACAGTCAGCAATGGATTGCAGACCCAGGTGGAAAACCTGTGCTGCTTAAATGAGCAATAATATTGTTATGTAGGATGTTGTTATGCAGCATATCATCACTGTTGTGACTAAATTTCATGCTTAATATTTTTACATCTTAGAAATAATTGTCAAAACCATTTGCTAAGCTGTTTTCAATAGGAGGATCAGCAGGGTAATGAACGCTGAATCACACATTAACCCTTCGAATTTACATTGTCCAATTGATTCTCCCTTTGAGAACAGCTTATCAAATAATTGTTGGTAATTATGCCAAGGTTTGAGAATGTGAGCTACAACCTTTAGGTATGGCAGCAATGATGACCTTGGTCCAATAAAGGGACATCACTTTTAAAGTTTCAGTTTTGAGCATTCCAAGTTAATATACAACAAGTGTTTATAGGGCTAACGTTTTATATAGGGCTTTGGATATCCCTCTTAGCAATTTCAGATGTATCCCTGTTATCCCTGGGTAAAGATGTGGTGATACACTTACCTGAATTTGGGGGAGGGGGCTATGTTGAATAAAACTAAGTTGTTACTGATTTTTGATGCCAGAAATTGTGGGAAAAGAATCACTGGAGCATTTATTAATATTTCAGTTAGCTGGTTAATTTTTTAAAGTCGGATAAAGGGTTCCATCGTGTCTTTTGGTTCGTTCCTTTGTGTTGTGAGTTTACACTTCCAGCTTAAGGAAGATTCAAACTTTTTATGGTATCTCGATGGTGAGGGGAACCTAGTGTTTTATGATATTAATTAAAAAACTTTTTCCACAAAATAAGTTTTTCAAAGAAAAGTAAAGAACTCCATTAAACAAAAAATGAGCAAAAATAAAATTAAATAATCTACCAAGCTCGAAACTACCACAAATCAGCATCGATAAATAAATGAAACCCAAAACGAACAGAAATTACAATAGATAACCGAGTCAAACTCAAAACGAGCAGAAATTAACATAAGTTGGGCGCAAAACCCCTATGCCTTCCCAAGGCCAGAACAAAATTTGCACTTTACTGAAAAAAAATATAAACGTTTTTACTTTTATAACTTTAATAAATCAAATAATTTTTACATTTTAATTACTAAATATGAGTATATGTATATTAAACTGACAATGCACATTCATTTGTATTTTTTCAGTAAAGTGCAAATTTTGTTCTGGCCTTGGGAAGGCATATGGGTTTTGCGCCCAACTTATGTTAATTTTTGCTCGTTTTGAGTTTGACTCGGTTATCTATTGTTATTTCTGTTCGTTTTGGGTTTCATTTATTTGTCGATGCTGATTTGTGGTAGTTTCGACCTTGGTAGATTATTTGATTTTATTTTTGCTCATTTTTTGTTTAATGGAGTTCTTTACTTTTCTTTGAAAAACTTATTTTGTGGAAAAAGTTTTTTTAATCAATTTCTGTTCGTTTTATATTGACATAGTCTTTTCAGGGAAAAAGAAAATAACACTTTAAATCTTTTCGTTTTTTAAGACTTTATAGTTTGGACTGCTATTTGTATGCTGGAGAAAAAATTTTCAGCAGTTTTTAACTACATACACCATTTTAAAAATCTGGACACAAATAGTACTGTTTAACTTAGTTTCATACCTCCTCTAGTTGACCTGAAATTTAGAATTTGATACCATTCGCAAAAAATCTGTTTACTTTCTTTGATAGTTTGGATGCACTTACATTATTTTGATTTGGTTAAATTTTAAGAGCAGAAGTAGCCTCGAAAGTTTGAACATAATACCCTCAGTCGTTCTTGGGATATTGCTGAGATGCCTTATTGGGAATTAGCATTATCACAGTGCATTTTGATTTAATTTTAAGGCAACATTTGGTTTTTAAACATAATGGGCCAATGGGAGGGTGGGAGCGGAAGGGGGATTAGTTGCCCTCCAATCACTTTCGAATATCAAAAAGGGCATCAACCCTTTCTATTTTCTATCGAATGAGCCCCTTTCGAAGTTCCCGCGGCAACTCCTTCGATACGAAGTGCCCTGGTCTAAACAACAACAACAACAAAAAATATTACTAATCACTTTCGACTATTAAAAAGGGCACTAGCCTTTAAATTTCCAATCGAATTAGCCTTTTTTGAAGTTTCTACGACAACGCCTTCTATAAAAACCTTATATGCCCCCACGGCATAACTTAAAACCCTTGCCCTGAGGGTTGTGGGGAGCGTCCTTCTCAAAAACATCTTTTCTATCTGGAAATCAACTAGCCTACGCTAAACAAAATGACTATCTCAAAATTTACATTGGATATGTTTGGGTGAATGATGGACGTGGGGGGGCTAGTTGCCCTCCAATCAGTTTCGACTATCAAAAAGGGCACTAGCCCTTTGAATTTCCAAACAAATGAGCCCCTTTTGAAGTTTCTATGACAATGCCTTCTATAAAAACCTTATATACCCCAAGACATAACTTAAAACCCTTGCCCTGAGGGTTGTTGGGGAGTGTCCTCCTCAAAAACATATTTTCTATCTGGAAATCAACTATGCTAGACAAAATGGCTATATTAAAATTTTGATTGGATGTGTTTGGGGGAATGATGGGTGTGGGTGAGGGGCTAGTTCCCCTCCAATCACTTTCGACTATGAAGAAGGGAACTAGCCCTTTGAATTTCCAATCGAATGAGCCTGTTTTGAAGTTTTTACGACAACGCCTTCTATATAAAACTTATATGCCCTCAGGGCATAACTTAAAACCCTTGTCCTGAGGGTTGTGGGGGAGTGTCCTCGTAAAAAAACATATTTTCTATCTTGAAATCAACTAGCCTACGCCGAACAAAATGGCTATCTCAAAATTCTGATTGGATGTGTTTAGAGGAATGATGGGCGTGGGGAGCTAGTTGCCCTCCAATCACTTTCAACTATTAAAAAGGGCACTAGCCCTTTGAATTCCAAATCGAATGAGCCTGTTTTGAAGTTTCTACGACAACACTTTCTATAAAAATCTCATATGCCCCCAGGGCATAACTTAAAACCTTTGCGCTGAGGGTTATGGGGGAGTGTCCTCCTCAAAAACATATTTTCTATGTGGTAATCAACTACGCTGAACAAAATGGCTATCTCAAAATTTCGATTGGATGTGTTTGGGGGAATGATGGGCGTGGGGGGGGGGGTGCTAGTTGCCCTCCAATCCCTTTCGACTTTTAAAAAGGGCGCTAGCCCCCTTTGAATTTCCAATCGAATGAGTCTATTTTGAAGTTTCTACGACAACGCCTTCTATAAAAAACCTTATATGCTCCCAGGGCGTAACTTAAAACCTTTGCCCTGAGGGTTGCAGGGGAGTGCCCTCCTCAAAAACATATTTTCTATCTGGAAATCAACTACGCTGAACAAAATGGCTATCTCACAATTTTGATTGGATGGGTTTGAGGGAATGATGGGTGTGGGGGGGGGCTAGTTGCCCTCCAATCACTTTCGACTATTATAAAGGGCAAACGCCCTTTGAATTTCCAATCGAATGAGCCTGTTTTGAAGTTTCTACGACAACGCCTTCTATAAAAACCTTATATGCCCCCAGGGCATAACTTAAAACCCTTGCCCCGAGGGTTGTGGGGGAGTGTCCTCCTCAAAAAGATTTTCTATCTGGGAATCAGCTACGCTAACAAAATGCCTATCTCAAAATTTTGATTGGATGTGTTTTTGGGAATGATGGGCGTGGGGGGGGGGCTAGTTGCCCTCCAATCACTTTCGACTATTATAAAGGGCAAACGCCCTTTGAATTTCCAATCGAATGAGCCTGTTTTGAAGTTTCTACGACAACGCCTTCTATAAAAACCTTATATGCCCCCAGGGCATAACTTAAAACCCTTGCCCTGAGGGTTGTGGGGGAGTGTCCTCCTCAAAAACCTATTTTCTATCTGAAAATCAACTACGTTGAACAAAATGGCCATCTCACAATTTTTATTGGATGTGTTTGGGGGAAAGATGGGCGGGGGGCTAGTTGCCCTCCAATCCCTTTGGACTATTAAAAAGGGCACCAGCCCTTTGAATTTCCAATCGAATGAGCCCTTTTTGAAGTTTCTACGACAACCCCTTCTATAAAAACCTTATATGCCCCCAGGGCGTAATTTAAAACCCTTGCCCTGAGGGTTGTGGGGGAGTGTACTCCTCAAAAACATATTTTCTATCTAGAAATCAACTACGCTGATCAAAATGGCTATCTCACAATTTTGATTGGATATGTTTGGGGGAATGATGGGCGTGGGGAGCTAGTTGCCCTCCAATCACCTTCGACTATTAAAAAGGGCACTGGCCCTTTGAATTTCCAATCGAATGAGCCTGTTTTGAAGTTTCTACGACAACGCCTTCTGTAAAAACCTTATATGCCCCCAGGGCATAACTTAAAAACCTTGCCCTGAGGGTTGTGGGGGAGTGTCCTCCTCAAAAACACATTTTCTATCTGGAAATCAACTACGCTTAACAAAATGGCTATCTCAAAATTTCGATTGGATGTGTTTGGGGGAATGATTGGCGTGAGGGGGGGGGGGCTAGTTGCCCTCCAATCACTTTCGACTATTAAAAAGGGCACTAGAACTCTCAATTTCTACTCGAATGAGCCCTTTTTGAAGTCTCTACGACGGCCCTTCTATATGAAGTGCCCTGCTTTAAACAAAAAAAAAATAATAAACTGTACATTGTCAACATTGATCTTATATGCCCTCAAGGCATAACTTAAGACCCTTGTCCTGAGGGTTGTGGGGGAGTGTCCTCCTCAAAAAGATATTTTCTATCTGGGAATCAACTACGCTGAACAAAATTGCTATCTCAAAATTTTGATTGGATGGGTTTGGGGGAATGACGGGCGTGGGGGGGGGGGCTAGTTGCCCTCCAATCACTTCCGACTATTAAAAAGGGCCCTAGCCATTCCAATTTACAATAAATGAGCCCTTTTCGAAGTTTCTACGACAACTCCTTCGATACGAAGTGCCCGGGTATGGAGAAAAAAAAAAAAAAAAACACATTGTGCCCATATCGTTCTTTACTTAGGCAGCGCTAGTGCGCTGCCTATGATTAAATAGAAAACAACCTTTTTAGGATGTATCTTACATGCAATGCCAGCTTAAAATGGCCATAAATTCTCAGGAGCTAAAGCTGGGATGAAACCCAGTCGTGGCACTTAAATATCACTTTTGCTTTTCTAAAAACTTGATATTTTTATAAATGTTGTTTTGACTGAATGTTCGAAGCACTTTCTATCCTACTTACCTACTGTGGTAATATGGTATGGTCGTGTATAGGGTATTATGATAGAGAAAGATTTTTCAAAAATCTGTTGATTTAAATTTTTATATCTCATAAGATATAAATATCTCATATATCTCATAAGATATAAATATCTCATAAGATATTTTTATATCTCATAATATTCGAATGAGTCCTCATTCACCCGGATCAGTTGCCAACTGTAGCCTGTAGGCGTGGCTAAGAAAAAAAAAATTGAACTTTAAGTGGCTATATTTGGTTTTTGGGAAACAGGGAAGGAGTGATCGGATTGAGCTGAAATTTCGAGGATAAGCTCCCAGGCCTTAGGAAAGCTTAACCTCTAAATTTCAACCCAATCGGACAACGTTAAAGGGGGGCTGTGGTCGGAGGGTCGAAACTTCCGGCCCACTTTTACCCATGAAGATAAAGTCGGAGGGGGGTGAAATTTTGCACGTTTCTTAGTTTGAGCTTGGGCTACAAAATGCGATTACCGCTGTCTCTCTGCGACCGCTAGGACCGGAAATCACTTAACATTGTGGTGGGTCGCCTCTTTATAGAGGCACAAGTGTGCCTCCTTGATTTGCCAAGTGTTATCCAATATATTTTGCACCAAGAAGTAATTAAAAAAATTTTTCTTCAAATTATCTATCACCACTTTCATATCTGAAGTATTTGAATTGATTTTTAACTCTCTTCCGACTTCTTCAATGAAAAACTAAGTGGACGAAAATGAAACAAAGTTGTCTTGATTTACATGTGATGACCATAAATCAATTATACCGACCAAAAATTTACAAAACCATAAAACCATGGAGTTTGTCTGAAAAAAATATAAATATAAAATATTGTACTGAAAAAAATATAAATGTTTTTACTTTTATAACTTTAATAAATCAAATAATATTAACATTTTGATTACTAAATATCAGTATATGTATATTAAACTGACAATGCACATTCATTTGTATTTTTTCAGTACAGTGCAAATTTTGTTCTGGCCTTGGGAAGGCATAAAGATTTGAGCTCAAGTTATGTTAATTTTTTCTCGTTTTGAAATTGACTCGGTTATTTATTGTAATTTCTCTTCGTTTTGGGTTTTCTTGGCTCTGTTGCACCATTAATGCGAATGCCACAGAGGGTAAATGTAAATAATGTTTGTTTTCTAACTTTTTCAAGGATTGAATCTCGGCAATTTATCCAATAACTTTAAACATATATTTTTTTTTTGTATCACATTATAATAGTTCAGTTTGTAAGGTTTAACGTGTACATTAAAAACAAAAACAAAAATTAAATATAAAAAAAAACATACTCTCCATATAAATATATAAACTGCCATTTTTCTAATATTTTTGGAATCATGACATTATGCTAAAATTAAATGGTATCTTGCCCAGTGAAATACTATTGAGAGCTTTATTAAATTATTTTTTTATTTTCAGCAGGCTACTTGTGGAATTTTTTACACCTAAGAGAAAATCCCGTTTTTTTCTCTTTTTTGGCGGGGAGGTTGTTTTTTCAATAAAGAATTAGTTTTTAGAATTTTGCGAATATTGGAAAATGTCAAAAGTCAGTTTATTGGACCTGGGTTGTTTTTAGATATGTCCTGCGTATTCGTAAAGTAATCATTATTATTCAATTTAAATTTCAGCTTCGTTCTTTACTTCCGCACGAAACACTTTTTTTTAGTTGAATGAAACAAAAAAAGAAAGTTTTAGTGTAGTTTTTGAGCGAAAACAAAGACCGTGTCCTATAATTTCTGTTGTTTTTGTTGCAAAACAACCATTTTGGCCAAATTAGAAGTAAAATCTTATCGACCAACAATTCTGAGGTAGCCAATCGGCTTCAAAGCATCGAAAAGTTCCAAAGTAAACTTCCAAAAGGACACAGTGCCATGTTGAGGTGCATTCGACCATAAACATGTATGCAACTATACAAAATGAACGGTTAATAATGACAATTACTTTTAAACTTCAGTTCACGAGTTGACTCGTAACATCAAGGGGGAAACTGGTGGATCTATCCTTTGGTGGGGAAGGGGAGGTCCTCAAATCTCCAGTTATATTTTTAGGCCTGTACTCTCTAAGTTTCAGAGAGGCTCTTCGAACATGAGTGGAGATTTACGCCCCAGCCTCCTTTTCATTTGGGAATCCATTTGGAACAAGCATGTAATATGGATGCTGAGTTGAAACAGTTCCCATCTTATTGAGGATATATTTAGAGTGTGACATAAGATATTACGTTCGTATGCTCAAGTGGACAGAGGTAAAAAGGGTGGAGGGCTCCTTCTAAGAAAAAGATTGGTCTGGAGACTCTTCCTTTCAGATAATTGAAAACTAGTAGTTGAAAATTCGTTTTGGCCTTTCAAAAAGAAAAGTTTCGAAGGGATATACTTTTTCGAGTGGCGGCTATCATTCACTGAGCAAAAACCTCTGTGGCTGCCTATATCCGAGTATAATATTAAAAATTAGGTGCAGTACGAGCATAAGATAAATAAAAAAATGTTTTATAATGAGGGTAAAGAGCAACGACGAACAGAAAATATTATATGCCCCCTACAACATCTGGTTTCTATGCTAAGTAACAACACGTTATAGATATTGATTGTAAGCAGTGAAACATAAGCTAAACTTTTATTTAAGGAGTGGGTGATTTAGTGAGCTCTCTCCCCTCACATATTGAATAATTTCTTTTTGCTTCAAGTTTGAACGTCGCTTTTTATTTTCATTTCAAAAAATAGTTTTTTATCCAATTATAATCTGTGTTTGGGTTTTAATCTTTACTTCAGGCACACACGCAGTGTGGAAGGGGAAGCTGCTAGGCTAGTGCCCCCTAAAATCTAGGATATTTAAAAGTTTTCTTATTCATTTGATTTTCTGTGAAACCCGTCTATTTTTGCGTTTTTTCAAATCTCTCCCTCCCCATAATTGGCGCCCAGCCAAAACCAAGTTGCTTCGTGTGTGTCTGGTTTGTATGTTTTATAAAAGATTTATGACATTAAATAAATAAAAACAAGGTTCCGCATAAAATTTAAGAGTGATGGTATAACAAACACAAACAATCGCTTAGATGAAGTTGACTGCAGCCCTTTCACCCCACCTCCCTGCCGCATTTCTTGGATTAAAGTTTAATTTATGCTGTAGCGAAAGCTTTCATACATATTTTTTTCGTATCTTAATGCTCCGAGAATTAATACCCTAATTTAGCCATGTTTCTTCTGATAAGTAGGTTTCGAGCAATTCTTAATTTAGCCAAGTTTCTTCTGATAAAGAGGATTCTAAGCAATTGTGAAAATTTTCAAATTTGTATTTCAAATATTTGAAACGTAAAAATTTCAATAAGTGTGCAAGTTAAATTTAAATGTAAAGAGTGAGGGCCCAGGGGGTAACTCCTTGTATTCGGGCTAAACATAATGCCTTAACTTTTTTTTTTCTGCATGTCTTAATTCCAAGAATTAGTATATTATTAACTGCTCAATATAAGGACGAAACATTGTCATGTGATATTTTGCCCGTGGAAATGGGCAGATTCGTAGAAGCATTTGAATGTATTAAACCAAATGGTCGTATTGTCCAATAGCCCCTAGTTGTATTAACCGCTTGTGATTGCGCAATCTTTCTAGGTCCTTCGCTCAGACGGATGGTGCAAACATTACCAAAGGGCATCAGAACATAGTGCATGGTCCAATTTTTAAAGGAAAATAGATGTTTCTTGCTATTCTAAAATATTGCATTTTGTGTCTTTTTTCACAAAGTTGTAAGTGTTTCTTGTTGGGAAAATGTTACGAAGCTACATGCTACTTGATTGTTTCTGGGGACCGCTGGTTCCAATCTGTGGGGGCTCAAGGTTTTTACAAAGCAAGAGGAGCCAGTGTTTTTCTCCTGAAAAGATTACGAGCATCCTTTTCACTTATTTTTATGCATTCATTTCGATATGCTCCCATTTAGGGCGTCAAGTTCCTACTTGTGAGAAAATAAGTAATGCTCGTATTGCTTTGTTCCCACTGATATTCAGACCTTCATGGTTGGGAATAGAAGGTTATTCGGTGATTCCCAAAGAACCGTCTCAAGACCTCCTCCTTTTAGTGGAACTTGATAAAATCGTGGAAATTTTGACATTGTTTCCTAACAACGCGCTTTTTTTTTACAAATCAGACCCCCCCCCCCCTCACGCCAAAGTACCACCCCTTCGAATTTTTGGTGGTATACTGAGTTGTATTTTTTGAAACTACATTTTCTGTTTTCAGATGAAGCTCAAAGTGACAAGGCCAAAGACACTATAAGGGCTAAAGTAAAAACTTACCTAGAACGAGCCGAAAAGCTTAAAGAATTTCTGAAGAAGAAAAAGAAACAACCTGTAAAAGCTGGCGAGGCAACCAGTAATGGAAAGTAAGTGCTTTTTCGTAGCTAACTTTAATTTGTACGATCTAATACTAGATTTACTTACAGTTGGGATCTTCTGCAAATGCTATTTTGGGTAAGCATAATAGAAATAAAAGTGGGCTCTTCGTATAGTTGAGGCTATATACTTAAAAACCCATCCTTTATCATATGCATAGACTCTAATTCAGTGGTTCCAAAATGATGAGTTGCAACATCAAGGAAGGTCTTATGGCTTTTTTGGGGAGTCATCAGTGAATTAGGTTCAAACGAAAAGGGCTCATCCTGAAAAGTTCTGTTTCCCTGCGATTGGATTTATGACCTGCGCTTATTGTGATAATTCATCTGCCACACTGTACTTTGTTCATGTTGCTTTCAATCCATTTGAATGTATTTATGGCTGCCAAGAGGTCCCATTTGGGCCTGGGTTTGAGGGAGGATTTTTTTTTTTTTTTTTAGTTTTACAGATTCGTAGGCTGGAGGCCTAAATTTGCTGAATTCCTTTTGCATATGCCTCCTTGGACAACTACTTTACGTTTGATTAAAAAAAAAAAGAAAAAAAACAGGTTTAATGACTCTACAAGACAGACATGATGCCTTTGAGTCAACTTTGTGCGAAAGAGCTTGATTCCTGTATACAGGTAAACTCATTAAGGTGTCGGCTTCCAATATAGAAACGCCAAGAGGTCCACATCACCCCATCAAGTTGGTTTCAAAACGGACAGGGAAAGGAGGAGGTTGTGTCTCTTTTATTTTTAGTGTTAATGTTCAACAAGTCTTTAAATTGTTTTAACTTTATATGTTCTTTTATTTTTAGCTTAGTTTTAGGCTTAGTTTACCTTAATTTTTAAAAATCTTGTAAATATACGAGTTTAATCGTTTTGTTACATGCTTTTGTATATTTACTATTCATCAACAAACTTGCTTATTGTGCTTTTTTTTTTTTTTTTTTTTTTTTTTTTTTTTTTTTTTTTTTTTTTTTTTTTTTAATTGATTTTAATTTTCTGATTGACCTTTATTGTTTTACATTTATCAGGTGTTAGCAAAAACGAAAATAAATTTTTTGTAATAGGAAATCGTCCAAAGATGAGGAAGATGACGAGAGCGACTCTGACGATCCAGAGAAGAAGAAAATGCTGGCGAAGCTTGAAGGTGCCATAGTTATGGAAAAACCAGATGTCAAATGGGACGATGTTGCTGGCCTAGAAATGGCCAAAGAAGCTTTAAAGGAAGCTGTCATTTTGCCTATTAAATTCCCTCATCTCTTCACTGGGAAACGAACACCTTGGAAAGGAATCCTCTTGTTTGGTGTGAGTAACAAACTTTTTTTTTCCAAAGCGTAAAATAGGTGTCTTCTGAATGTTTAGGTGTTTCCGGTTGGAAGATAAATTGCCGATTTCATCACGTTATTGAGAAATAAAAAATAAATTAAGGATGTAGAAAACGGGAGAAAAAAAGTAAAGGATTCATTATCTTTTTTCATTATATCTTCATGCTTAAAAGCGTTCCTAGAATAGAAACTATTAACACCTTCAATTGCTCTATCGCAATGCTTGCTTTTTGTGTTTAATTGTTTGTGTTTTCGCAAAATATTTCTTAATTGTTTGTGTTTAGTTTATTTGTCTTGTGTTTTTTGTTAATTATTGTTGTTTTTTTCTGTGCTCCACTTTATTATTTTCTCTTTTACATCTTCACGGGGTTGAAAATCATATCCTTTTTTTGAAAGACAGATTTCATCTCTGGAAACAGATAAGTTCGTATTGTGCAAGGTCATGAGAATAAGGTTGATGCTGATAGACAGCACAAAATGGGCCGGTGTATTGTCTAGATGGAGAACCCACGACTTGGGTTTCTCCATGTTTGTGGAAGAAGAGGAAGAATCTTCCACAATCCTATTTTTCTTCTTCTTCTCCTTATTCTCGCACTGAGTTGAGTAAGAACCTCGCGAAATAGTTACGATTTATCTGTTTGGCCCTCTGGAGTGCAGTGAAGGTATTGATCATCACTTGAATTTTAATTGGGTCATTCAGGCTATTTTAGCTCATACTGTAGTTGTGGTCTGCCAATGCGTTGATTGACACTTAGTAAAAATATTACAGTGACTTACATGGGTTGAGGAAAGGAAGCTATCTTAACTAAATAAAAGAAAAAAAACATTTCAAGAGATTGATCGGAAAACCAGCAAAATAAATGCAAAATAGTTCAAACTAACAATATGCTCAATTTTGACCACTAAATCAATAGAAAATTGTTTCTAGTGGAATTCAACAAGGAATAGATTCCAGTTCAAGAGCAGGTTGTAACGTTACCTTCTGGGAAGTTTTTAATGATTTAGCATAAAGTTTATTTATTTTTATTAATTTCATTTATTTTATTTTATTATTTGTTTTTGTTTTTGGTTATTCGTGACTAGTATAGATGATGGACATAGCATAAGAAGCCTGCTACCGGTTAGAGTCGAACCCAAAAGCTCTGGACACATTGAATATTTCATGTATTCGGGGTTCTGTTGTGTTTTGTGCTGGGTTTCGGTTTATGAATGAATTAATATTAATAACCTGTCTAATAATAAACAGAAAAATACAGAACCCATATAAAAAAAGAAAAACAAATACAATTAACTAACGACACTGAAAATTGCGCACAAAAATCTACCTATAAAGCTGGGGCCCCTTATCTTTGTATATAATTTTTAGTTTTTATTTTGTACTTATATTTACAAGTACATACTTTTTCTATATATTTGTGTTTATTTTTACTTTCCTGTGTATTAGATTATTTCACTTAGTGTTCTTAACCGAAGTGAGTTTAAGGAGACACAAATGTTTGAGCATGCTTGAATAACTCCTAAGACGGGGCTGGTTGACCCCCGTGTAATGTCATAGCTTCAAGGATAAGATGTTCAACATTTTCACATTATAAAATTTCTGTGTCTATCCCTTAAGCAACAATTAGACTGGGATATAATATTTTATAAGGCCGAACAATAAGTCCGAAGAATAAACCACATACACGCGCAATAAAAGTAAGGGGGTAGTATAATACCCTTCCAGAACGCATACAGAGAGAGCTTTTCGATTCAGAGCTCCCAAGTTATCAAAGGTTTCTCCAGTTGTCCCCGTAATTCTCTCTTATAAAGGCCCTTTTGTCTTCTCTATTGATGAATATGAGCCCCCTCCCAAAGAAAAGGTCATTTGTTCAAATGCTCGTCAAATATTCTATCAGGTTGAAAGAAAAACTTCTTGCGCGCTCTTGAGAACTATTTAATTGAAAAGAAAATAACTATACTATCAAGTGATAATGCAAGTTAATGGATATTTTTCGTCTTAAGACATTTTACTGGACTTTCTTCAACGAAATTTGCATTATAGTGACGGCCCTTTCGGAACTGAATTCTTCTAAGATTTTCTTCAAAGAATTGTGAATGATACTGACGGTTTTGTTGGACCTGAATTCTTTGAAGTTTTATTCAAAGAATTGGGTATGATAGTGGAAATAATATGGGTATTCAGAGTCTCTCCTTTTATAGTGGGAAGTATTTTGGTGGATGTTGCAAAACTCCAAGTGTCTTGGGGAAAGAGCCGAGACTCTCATGGCCCTCACCAGGAAGAGTCAAGTGCCCCCATACTGAATGCTACCAAGGGTTATAGGAAATGGTAGCAGAGGAATCTTTGGCAAGATCCCTCTATTTATAAAATATTTTCACGACTCAACGTGGCAACATTGACGCAAATGCCATGATACTGAAAATTCAATTTAACATAAGGAGATAGCATAAAAAAGCAGCTGCACCCATTACAGCACTGCCTGGCAAGCTCATTAAAAATGTAGAATTTTCAAGAAAATTGGATAATCCAAATCATTAACCTGCATTTTTATTGTTAAAACTGAAGCTCTGTTTTGGAACTGAGCGGTTCTCTCGTAACTAAATTCTTTGAAGATTTTCTTGATAGAATTGTGTATGATATTGATGGTTCTGTTGGAACTGAAGCTATCTGTTGGAAGTGAAAGGTTCTGTTGGAACTGAAGTCTTTAAATATTCTTTCCAAAAAAATTGTGTGTGATTATGACGGTTTTGATGGAACTAAACCAGGTCGTTTTCAGAAAATTTCTTAGGAGAAGAAAGGGAGGATTGGCGTGATATTTCCTGGCAAGGACAAGATAACCGACACTTTCCTTTTGAGTTTCATGCAAAGCAACGTTTTGAGAAAAAAAAATCCGTATTAGAGTTAAAGTGAATTGAGTTTCTTGAACAATCGAATGGTCATCTGCAGTACCACAAAAAAAAATTATTTCATCCTACAGAAATGGCCGTGCTTCCATGCGCCGAAATTTTTTGGGGTTCCTCCGAATTCTGTCGGAAACATTGGGTTCGCCGAAATTTCGAAAATCAGCGTTTACGAAAATTAACAAATTATTTGCCCTGTTAACATTTGTGTGTTTATGAACGTTGTATTATCGGGGAGATTCCAGATGTTCCTCTGAATTGTCCCTGAAAAATTGGGCTCACCAAAATCGACTGGAAAATTAGCTTTACGAAAACTAATCACTCATTTTCCCTGTCAACGCTCATGTATTTACGAAAGTCGATTTTTGGGGAGATTTCAGAGGTTCCTCCGGATTTTTTTGGAAACATTGGGTTCGCCGGAATCTTGAAAATTAGCGTTAATGAAAACTAACAAATTATTTTCCCTGTTAACGTTCGTGCATTTACGAACGTTAATTTTTGGGGAGATTTCAGAAAACCCAATTTTATTATCTTGGGGGGGGGGGTGATACGAATCCTGAAAAATCTTGGGATAGTGTAGGCACCGAGACGAAGTAATGATAAGTCAGTAAAATCGGAGGCTCACCCCTCTGAAATCCTAGATCTTACGGAATCTCTAGGTACCTCATTTCAAGTTGTCAAATAACTTTTTTTTTTCTCCCGGAAAAAATCCTGTGTACGTAACTGGCTATGCGTGTTACTTCTGTGTACATAAGTATATGAATATACACAACAATTTGCATTTGGTTTGTCACTGGGGGTGGGATTTGCGGGGTAATAACGGAAGCAGTTTATTTTGTAACTCTTCTTTTCGTTTAAACTAACAGAAAAATGGTTTTAAACGGGTAGATTTTTGTAACACTAATAAACTTTAAATTACCTTTACTCATGGATTCCCTTATCTTTGGCTTATTTGCAGAAGATAAAGACAGTAAAGCGGAACTTCAGTTTGTTTTTGTTAATTAAATCACGTCATAAGCTAATAATCCTACAAATCAGGTTCTTAAATATTTTACGTCATGAACTTGAATTCTTGTAGCGTTTAGTCACCATTTCTAAGCCTATTATTTCACACTGAAGAAATGTTTATAGATATATTCTTTTCTGTCATATAAAAACTATTTTGGTCAACAAAGACTAATGGTAAAGATGGAAAGGTTTCTGCTTATGTTTTTCCAGCATATTCGTATAATTTCTACGAATAGATTTATGCAACATATTCGTATGAGCCAATAATTCGTATAGTTTTTAAATTCAAGTTTTTTTTAAATTCACCCCTCGCCCACTCACCCCCAAGAAAAATCGTATATATAGTTCTATTTATATACATGCACCCCATTTTTGTTCCCTTCTGTTTCCCCATTTTTTCACTCTTGTTTTTTACTTTTTAGGCTAACTCCTATTGAGTTTCACGATTGTTGATTAAGTTTGGGATTTTGACATATAGAAAGGCTGTTTTTTTCTTGTATTTTCAAGCTGCTTGTTATTCTTTTCCCTGTTTGCATACAGACTTAGTTGCGTTTTCCACATCTACATAGTTAATATAATGCTTAGAGTTATTCACACTGAGGAATTTGTCCTTTGGTGGCGCTGTGGGTTTGATCTCAGCTTAGTAATACGGGACCTAGAGTTCGAACCCAACTGTAGAAACTCATTGCAGGGCCGACGCAAGGACCTAGCAGTTAAGAAGCGTCGTTAATCTGATACTACTACTACTACATTGAGGTATTTTAGTATTTGCCAAGATAACAAACACACGGGAAAGTTTGATTTCTTTTTTATAATTCCAAATTCGTTGTATTTTTCTTTGGTCTAAATTAGCGTTGAAGTCTTATCCACTAATGGAAAGATAAGTGTACATCTAGGGTCATTAACTGGGGGACGGCCTGCAAACTAAAACATTGCCTCTTATCTTTCCAGTTTAAATCGCCGACACAGCAAAAAGTGTAGATTGAAGTTTCTCACTGCGGGAACCTTGAAATAAAATATTAGAAACAGATGGCGGACATATCAATTTCTTCTTCTTCTTCTTCTAGTTCACAGCAGGCGGGCTATTCAGTTAATACTATTTAGCCCTTTTCTTTTTGCTTCACTCTGTGGGCTACAGAGCTACTGGCTTGGTCGTCTCTTATTTATTAGATATTGTCAGATATCTTTCAGTAGATCTTTTGACTCAAGGAGTTCAAATATAAGATGATAGATATCGATTTCTGTGCTCTGTGTGCATGTATAGTTGGCTAGGCTCTTGGCTGATAGTGAGTTTTTGTGGTGTTTGAAGCATTTTAACAGTTTGCAAAGCAAGGTATGTTGTGCAGACGTCAGCATATTACATTCAAATAGGCAATGGTCAATTGTTTCATTATTCATATTACAATGCCTGCAAAGAGGGGACAGGGGAATTGAACCACTTGAATTAGAAGACTTATATGAGAATGCAAGGAAATTTAATCCATTTGTTCCAGAACGAATTCTATGATAAATATTAGAAAGATTCTTATTGGGAAAGGGGGAAAAGATAGGATTAATCTTATTAAAATTAATATCTGATAGCCTCCATCGGTAAATATCTCTAATTGGGATTGGTCTCCCACTTGGCTGGTCAATATTTATAGCATTTTTTGCTATTTCATCAACCTGATGATTACCACTTATGCCAGAGTGGCTAGGAATGTACTGAAAATAAGTTTTTATGCCACTTGAAGCAAGATTATCTATAATACTGAGACAATGATAAGTGTCAATGTCCAACTTATATTGAGGAGCTGAGGCCAGCAACTCAAGCTTGATAGAGAGTCGGAATATATGATAATATTATTTGAATTTGCAATCAAAGGTTGGTTTTCCTTAAGGTGTTCTAATGCCATGATTATGGCATTTAACTCAGCAGACATTATAGATAAATTATTATATAATCTCTCGCCCATTGCAATTTTCAGGTGAGGAAGGAAAACACCACTTGCAACCTTCTCATTCATTTTTGACCCATCAACAAATATTTGGAAGTGATTTTTATAGGTAATAGTATTAAGTTCTGCAAATTTTTTCTGGACAAAAGCAATGGGGGTTAAATCTTTATTCCACTTTGAGAAGTCATTATTTATTATGGGACTTGACCAATTCCATGGGGGGGGGGATCGGGGGAAAGTAGGTGCAATAGACTTTGCTGGTATGGGGAACTTCTTCTGAATATTGGCATACTCATCTGCAATGCCTCTATACATAGCTGGATTTCTTAACCAATTATGTAGTGTGTGTGAGCTATTTGATCCAATTTTTGTAAGATGTTTTGTCAAGAGAAAGCTACGTCTCTCCCTTATTGTTGTTAATCCACTCTCCATAAGCAGAAACTTGGTGCTTGTGGGTTTCCTAAGACCAAATATGAGATGTATTTTATCATTTTGTGTTGTTTCAATTTTTTGTATCTGGGTCTTTGCACATGCACCATAGACGATGAGCCCATAGTCAATATGGGGTCTTATATGTGATTTGTAAAAACTGGAGTAAGGTTTTCTCCTTACAACCCCAGGGTGTGGAAAGAAGTCTTTTTAGTATATTTGTTTTTCTATAGCATTTTGTTTATTGTGTTTGAAATGTGGAGGTGGAAATTAAGTTTTTGGTCAAGCATGAGACCTAGGTAATTAATTTGATTATCTTCTGGAATAGTTGTTTTATTTAGAGTTAGTTTTGCATTAACATGGTTTTCGCTTCCGGTGAAATTGGATTATTTTTGACTTGGTGGGTGCAATGGGTAAATCTGAATGTTGAGAGAATTTTTCAAACTGGAAAAGTGACTTTTGCAGATTTGACTGTGCTATCTGAAAGGTGTTGCCAGATGACCATAGCACCAGATCATCAGCATATTGTAGATTCGTGTGGGGTAGGTTCATGTCCCAGAGATATAGGGCAAATAGGAGGCAACTGAGGACTGCTCCCTGAGGTAGGCCTTTGGTTATTGTCTTTTGGGGTGAAGAGGCTGAACCAACACAAACAATGAAACTTCGCACTTCTATGAAGGATTTAATAAAAGATACTAGCTTAGGGGGTACTCTAAGGTTTGCAAGTTTGTTTAAAAGGATTTGGTGGTTCACATTGTCATATGCCCCTTCAAAATCTAGGAAAGCTGCAACTAGGACATTATTTTTTGAGAAAGATTCATTTATTGCATTTGTTGGCAAAATGAAAGCATCTGTTGAGGAGTGGTGTTTCCTGAATCCAGTTTGAGTGTGAGGGATCATATTATTTTTCCCAACAAACCAGAGGAGTCTGTGATAGATTATTTTCTCCATTATTTTCCCCAGCACAGGAGTAATCATTATGGGCCTATAAGACTCAGGGTTATCTTTGGGTTTATTTTTCTTTAGGATTGGTAAGAGGGACGAACATTTCCATATATTGGGGAACATAGAAGATGCCCAAGTGTGATTATAACAATTTAGCCGTTCTTGTTTGTATGAAGGTGTGAGATTCTTTATCCATGTAGGGTGTATATTGTCATGGCTGCCGCTAGTTTTGGTCCTAATACGATGTATTGCATTATTCAATTCCTGGATTGAGAATGGATTAGTTATGTACTCGGATCCTGGGCGTGGTTGGTAACTTGGGTTCATAGGAATTGGGGACAGTTTGCTTTGATTATTTGATGTTAGCTTATTAACAAAAAGAGTTGCAAATAGGTTAGCTTTTTCATTATCATTGTCATAATGGGTATTATTATGTATAAGCTCATACAGGAGTGGGTTGGGGGAAGTCTTTTTCCCACAGATGTGGCTTATAACTTTCTGTATAATTGGCTCATGTGTTTCTCTGGAGAGATTATTTGCAAAATTATTCCAGTATTTATATTTAGCATCTATTATAGTTCTTTTAAGATTAGATTCTGCTTGTAATTTTTTTAAATATGTAGTAGGTGATGGTTTTTTTATGAATTCTGTCCTAGCTACCTTTTTTATTCTCCATTTATTTAGGCACTCATTTGTCCACCATGCTTTAGGAATTTGTTTAGGGAAAGTTTTCTTAGGTGTTGTCCTGGGGATAGCATGATTAGCTGTATTTATTAGTAAAGATGTCAAGGCTTCAGCATGTGTGTCAACTGTTGTGTTAGAAATGCATGAAATTTGGGTGAAACTTGTAATTTCATCATTTAGCTTATTTTGGAACATAGACCAATTTGCTTTAGTGTTGATATATTTGGAGGTATGAGATATAGTTTCAGCAGGTTCATTTAGGGAGCAAACTATAGCAAAGTGGTTAGTACATAGACTATCAATTTTATTTATGTAAATTTTATTCAAAAAATTGAATGAAACAATTTGTAGGTCAATTGTGGAGAATCTGCCACTTTTGGGGTTGAAATATGTATTCAGGTTTGGAGGGGTAGCAACAGCTAATTCATTATTATTTGAAGTCATATGCTCAATGAATTTACCAGCTTTATTTGCTGGTTTATTCCCCATAAAAGGCTGTGGGCATTGAAATCTCCACAAATAATAATATTTTTTTAACATATTAGAATTATTTATATAATTAAAGAAATCCTTGGCATCTGTAGTTTGGCCATTAGGGTTATAAAAGCTTATTATGTAGGTTTTTAAATTATTCAGCCAAACACTGATACCAATTGCGTCAACATCATTTGCAAAATCTGGAAAATTGATGCCCCAAATTTTATATTATTATTCACTAATAAAGCTACCCCACCTCCTTTTCTCTCTGAAGATCTATCCTTTCTGAGGATAGTATATCCCAGAGACTTAATTTGTTGATTTTGGGTTAAATGAGTTTCCTGGAGGCAAGCAATATTAATGGAATTATTATTCATAAAAGATATTAGTTCATTTAGCTTATTTTCTGTGAGTGATCTTACATTCCATTGGAGTATTGATATATGTTGTGTTGTTGATTTATTCTTCATATGACTGTGTATCAATGTTCAGCTTTGTTAAAAGTAAAGCAAGATCTTTTTTTGCTTGAATGAGCATATCATCTGGGATGTAGGTTTTTGCCAATTCTGCAATGATTTTTGTTTTCTGTAGTTGATGTATGTTCATGGCCTGAACTGCATTACAGTTCAGAATGAATAAGCATATATTTGGGGATTGCATTTTTGGTTGTGCATCCTGTTTGTCGGTTAAGGGGTTAATTCCTGGTAGTGTTTCTGGTTTGTTTCTTCTTGGGAGGGGGGCCAGGCTGACCTCATCTCACTGGACAAGGAGGCTTGTTGGCTTGGTGATTCCTTCTGATAGGGATTTGAGCTAGGGGGCTTAGAAGATGGTGTTTTATATGGGGTGCTTGATGCATTGGGGGCGTTTGACTTGGGGGTTTTGGTTGGTTTCATTACAGGCTTTATTTGGTATTGTTGGGCAGCATTTGCTTCCATTGCTGCAAAGGGGTATGGGATGGCCTTCTCTGTTGATATTTGGAGTGTTAGAGCTCTTTTCTTGTATGCAGGGCATAATAATTTATTTGTAGATTCATGTGGGCCTTTGCAATTGATGCATGTAGGCTGAGTGTTGTTGCAAGTTGTCAACTCTTTAGGATGGAAAGCTTTACAATTACTACACTCTCGGAGAATTTCATTGCATTTGTTTGTTGTATGTCCCAGTTTGAGACACTTCTGACACTGGATAGGCTTAGGTTTGTATTCCTTGTGTGGTTTGATTTGCCCAAATAGGAATAATTTTTCTGGGATATTAATTTTTTCCTTCAGTGTGAATAAGAAGGATCTACTAGTTTTTAGGCCATTAGAGTTAGGTTTGCCAAGTTGGGTAACATCCTCAACTGGGATTGTGTTTCCAGCCCTATCTGAGAGCCCTTCTTTTAACTCCTGAGTGGATATCTCTGGGGGAACATTATAAACTACTATTTTTGTTGGTGATTGTTTTGGGTTCCAATTAGATGCAATAATTGGGGTATTCAGAAGGGATTTTAGGTTAATTACTGTATCTGCTGATTTCTGATCTTCTACAGCTATTAGCAGAGATCCATCACGGTTAATATTAAGAGAGAACATTGATTTTAGCAATTTAAAAATTGCAACTCTTATTGCAGTGATCATTTTTATTTCGAAGGGGGTAGTAGGAGTAATTTTAAGGTAAATTCCTAAGTTTTTGGAGGGAGGATCTTGGGCAGGAGAGGGGAAATACTTTTGATTGGGGAGATTTTTTTCCTTTTTTTAGAGCTTCTAGAGAGGACTTCTTGAAACCCATTATCATCATTTATGGTTACATTAGCCCCTACACTTATCATTGTCCTATTCTCCGAATTGGAGCTATCATTTGAACTTTGAGAAAGTGTGCTTGACCAGCCAAGATGGGTATCTTTCACTATGGCACATTCACTGGAATTTGATTTGGGATCTGGGGGGACACTTTTTTTTTGGAGGACTTCTAAACATTGCCTATTGGAAAAAGCTTAAAACAGAAAAAAACAAAACTAAAGCAAGAAGGGAAAATAGAATGATATCAAACCGTCTGCACTATACTATGGGGAGGAGAACACCACAGTATAGCCCTGAGGATGAGTTGAGCAGGATTGGTTTGGTATAACTGCTGATTAGAAGCGATAATAACTCACAAGAAAATTTATTTTTAATTTTCTTATAGAGTTGAATTTCTTTAGCTGTTCTTGTGTTTATCTTCTTCTTGTTCCATTAGGGGAATAATTACGTTGTTTAGGCAGGTACATACGCAGGAACAACTTTCTGAAGTAAATGTTTCAAAATAGGAAAAATTGATGGTTTATGTCATAATTATTGAACTTTTATTGAGAAATCTGATGAAGATATGGTGAGATGTCCCCCGGGGCAAATACCTTTGTCTATGATGTAGCTCATAATTTGTGTTTTATTGCTCTGAGTTCTTTTTCTGGATTTTTTAGAAATGAGTATCTTCGTCACTCCTTATTCCAAAGTTTTTTTTAATTTTTTAAAAATAGTTTTATTGGTGCAAGTTTATGCGGCCCGATTATATGATTTTGAATTGAAAATCAAGTATTTTGCAGTAGGCATCAAGACATGGCTAATTGTAGAAAAAAGCCAAGACAGATAGTCCGAGTAATTTAGAGGCAAAAATCTTTAAATAGTACGGGTAAATGGTTGGAGTAAGTATCACTCTCTTATTGGACAAGTACTTGTGTGTTAGTTTTTGGAAAGGCACGCCTGCCTAGAGTCTCAGCCAGGTTGACCAAGAATTTAAAATTGACATAGGACCATTATATTGGCTAGAATGAGAGGCAAACAAGGCACGTCCGCCTATAGGCCTAGGAAGCTTGACCAAGAATTTAGAATTGACACAGGACCATTAATTTGCTTGGAATAACAGACAAACAATCGTTTAAAGCCATTTTCATCTTCGAAATAGTACCTATTCATTGCCTAAGAGTTTAGATCCTACGCGCACATATTGAGCAAATGAAAAAGCATTTGGCATAGCTATCCATGTTGCTTATATGTTTAGGTCAAAATCAGCCTGACCAATTGTTTTAAGGGTGTTCTCTGTTCCCAAGATTAATCAGGGGCTAATTACTTCGAGAATCTGTTCTTTATATTTTTAAAAGTAGTTAACTTTACTGAATAAACGTTCAAGAATTAATTCGAAACGGACGTTTCAAGAAAAATTTTTCAAAAATTCTAGCCTAAAGATTGTCGAGGAAAAGAATAAAAAAAAAGGTCAAAACAATTATATGAAGGTTCGTTTAAAAATTGCGAATATATAAATCCCCACTAAATACATCCACGCTTAGAAATGGCGCTACCCCCCCCCCCCCCCCCCGGGATTGGTCTGATGCCATTTGATCTTAGACGCTTCTTTGTCACTTAAGGTGGAAAAGGTTATAGTAAGCCGGCTTAAATAATTTTTTCTTTAGCCTCCAGGTACTGGCAAATCGTATCTAGCTAAAGCCGTAGCTACGGAAGCAAACAACTCAACGTTTTTCTCTGTCAGCTCATCTGATTTGGTGTCCAAATGGCTGGGAGAATCGGAGAAGCTAGTTCGAAATTTATTTGACTTGGCACGACAGCATAAACCGGCGATAATTTTTATTGATGAGATTGATTCACTTTGTTCTTCAAGATCAGAAACGGAATCTGAATCAGCTCGACGAATAAAAACTGAATTTCTGGTCCAGATGCAAGGCAAGTAGCTTTAGCTTCGGACTCATTCTTGCTCTTGTGATAAACCACGTAATCAAAAATTTTAATTTGGTGGCAAACTTAAAAACTGAATGTTAAAAATCCACAATAAACTTATAATGATATTTAATTTTTGTATAAGTTGTATTTTCACTTTCCATCAGCTTTTCCTTTTTTTTATCTTTCTATGCCCTATGTACTTGGCCTAGGTGAAAAAAATTAAACAAATTTTTCGCAAATATAACAGTGATACATGATTTGAGTCAATTACACCATTAAGCAGTCTTCTGAATTCTAGGAAGGATCTGGCTTGTAGAAATTTAGGTAGTGATGTGTACAGTATTCCTTGTTCTTGGGGAAAGTTTCACATTGGCCGAACTTACCAACAGTTTGATGAACGATTTACTGAGCATCGTAAGTCAATAGATAAGGCTCTGAAATTTAGCAAACCTCTTGAAACTTTCGTTTCAGCTTTGGCAAAACACGTTTTCACTACTCTGACCATTATGTACAATTTGATGATGACACAGCTATTTCTAAGGATAGGGGCTCAACACAATGGGCTGGAGAAGCTAGTGAAGTAAAAAAAAACGTATTTTTGCTAATCTTAGAATAGATAGAGATACAGGTCATATAAATATTGTTTCGATTTATGACATTCTTCTTAAAATTAAACCAATAGCTTATAAGGTTAATAAGGTTTTACCAAATCACTAGGGGGCTAGGTTAAATATAAAACATAGGAGAATTGCAGCAGTGGAAGCTAGCAAAAGAATTATTTCGCAACAGAATAATTTATTTTATTTTATTCAGTCGCTTCATAGATATTGTTTGCTTTTTTCTTAGTTTTATATTTTATTTAATTTTAGATTTTATAGATTATTTTAGATTTTATCTTTGTTTTTAGCGTTGAAGACGCCTTGTTTTATACAGGCGATATATCCGCGTCGTTTTAGTTTATCTTTTCCTTCTACTGGCTGTAGTCATGTTTGTTTTCTTTATGTTGATATTCTTATGTTGATATATCTAGATATTTCTATGTTGATATATCTATGATATATCATTTAATATTCTGGGCACTTGAATACAGAAAAGCAAACAGCATCTCGGAAGATCCTTATTGAAACTTTCAGGGAGTGTTTGGGGGGCAAAGTGGACCTCAAACTTCGACAGAGGTAAACATAGATGAAGTTCTGGTGAATCGAAATACACTATGCATATCCAGGCTATCAAATTAGCCTATCTCCAATTCGTTAATAACTTAGAGAATGGGGTTCAAACTTTCAGCTAGTGTTGGGGGAAGGAGACTTGAGATTTCATGTTGGGAGAGGGAATGAGCTAAAATTGATTATTTGCCGATCTGCGTGAACATTTGTGCACTGTAAGTCCTTATGGGACTTGTGATGAATCTCTTCACTGTTAGGTAGAGAGATAAATCTTTAGTCTCTCTGTACTGCTAGGTTGCCAAAACAGCGTTTTCCATAGTAACTCGGGAATGACTTTTGGAATCAAATTGAAACTTTCAGACTGTGTTCGGAGAGCACGTTGACCTTAAGTTTTGACTGATGGAAGGGGGCCAGAGGAGGAAAAAAGGTGATAGAAAAGTTGTCTCCAATCCGCCTAAAAATTTTGGCACTGTAAACCACTGTGAGACTAGAATCTATTCCTAGTGAAGTAGCTACTTAAATCGAAAGACTATGTTTGTCCCGCTTATTAAAAAAAAAAGTGCATTAGCAACATAGGGAACGGCTCGGGGGATCGATTTAAAACTTTCAGGGAGTATTTGGGAACCCAATCTCCAATTTTGATTTGCGGAAGAAGATGGATGCCATGGCAATATCTATATCTAGGGTGTCAAAATAGTATATCAGTAATATCTTTGGGAACGGCTCGGGGGATCGAGGTGAATCTTTGAGTGTTTTGGGAGAGGGCAAAATAAAATCATATTTGGTTTTAGGGGAAGGATGAGGAGACCAAAGATTGTCTTCTTGGATCCACCTAAACGTTTTTGTACTATAAGCCCCTATGGGACTTAGAATCTTTTGAGGGGAAAGTAACGTAGTAAATCAAAAGACACTATGTGGGCCCAGGTTATCAGAATAGGGTGTCTGAAAATAAACGCCAAAAATATGCTTAAGCTTATAGAACAATAATAAGATAGTGCCTGGTAGACAGTGACCTGGTCCGCCAAAGATACATTTTTTAACATTGACAAATCGAAAATTGCTGCGAACTCAAGGAATTAATTTTGTTATACCTTAAACAAACAACTTAGTTTAATTAGTCTGATATAAAGTACGTTCTATCCATACTTTCTTTCTTTTAAACACTTTCTTTTTAAATATGTTTAAATTCATTTTAAAATTTCATTTAGGCACCAATTTCTCATCTGTTTGAATGAGATAAAATCAAAAGGAAACGTTTTAACAAAGAAAATGTCCTTTTGAAATAAATAAATTAAATCTTAAGTCTCAGTTGTAAGTATTCTAAGAATTTTGTTTTTCTATTCTATAGTTTTGATTAGTATCATGATTTTCATCTTTTGTTGTTGTTGGTGTTCTGAAGAATAAGACTATCCTCTTCGAAATGCATGTCGTGTTTGGTAAGCGCAGATGACGCTCTGGCCTTTAGTGTTGGGGAGGGGGGGACTAATTGTTTGTAATTTATGTTTGTTTTAAGTCTCATTTGATTTCTGTACTTCTTAAATTTCAACTAGTCGTCCATAGTAGTATCTGATATTTTTGTGTCAGAAATGTTAGGGGTACAAAATTTTAAATAAAGAATCTAATTGTTTAAATCATTTTGTAATTTTAGAAATTTTGTTTTTATTTGGCGCGGTTAATAAGTGAAAATAATTAATATATTATTAACTAATTAATAAAATAAGTAAAAAAATTGAATAATAATAATAATTGAAATAAATATTAATAATTAAAATAATTAATAATAATTAAATAATGTAAATAATAAATAAAAAATAACTTATCAATTAATTGATGAATTTAAAATAATTTTGTTAAAATTTGGCCTGAAAATTCTGTGGGAGACAGGGAGGGGGCGGAACCGCCACTGTTTTGTGTTTGATGCGATTATTTATTTTAATTTGTTAGTTTCGGGTTCTTTATTCATTCATCGTAATCTCTGTCTGTTATAAATTTGATTATTATATGACTTTATTTCTGAATGTTTTAGGTCCAAAATGGCTCTTTAATTTCTGTGGAAAACTTTTATTTGGAAACATTTTTTAATTAATTAAGTTGAAATCGTTAGAGTTGAATTTAACTACGGATGTTTTGCGTAGTTTTGTAAGTCAGGAAGGGTTTATACTCTACAGCAATAAAGGAGTGTTGTATTTGTGACTTTATTAACTACACATTTAAAGATTCTATTTATAGTTTCGGAGATAGGTCAATACTGGGTGAGGCACAGGCACCTCCTTAGAGAGGTGGACCATTCTTCAAATCGCACAATTTAGAAACACTTGTTTTTTTCGTAAATAGTTCTGAAGATCAGCCGAAACTGAGCGAGGAGCTGGCAACTCTCTTGAAAAGGTATACTGTGTTTCAGTTTCCACAATTTAAGAAACTTTTTTTATAAAATGACATTTACATGGGCCTAGGAGGGACAGGGGGGTGGGGCAAAAACCTACTCCGTGCCTTGGGTCTTAAGAATCTAGCTACGCCTCTGGTTGATAAGTTCGTAGCGTGCACCCGAAAACGTCATTTTTGATTGTTCAGGGATGAAAAATCTAGTCAATGGATGCTTCTCTGAATGTAAAGTCTTCTTGTCTTACAACAACCACTCTGAAACCAAATCGATTAAATATTTTTTTTAAATACAAGCCTTGATTGACTCAATCCTATATGTTAAAATTACGGATTAGAATCCCAAAAGTTAACAGACCAAATGATATGTTAAGGAACACAAATAATTGACAATTTAAGTCGTGTAAGTCGTCTTCAAACACTTTTTGTGTAATCAAATAGTTAAGTGAAAATATTTGATTTCATCTTTCACCGGTGCTTAATCGATGTGACAATTGAACTATTCAGAGAATCCTTGTCAATGCTCGGATTTATTTGATATTTTTTTTTGTTTTTACTTTCTAACATTGAAATTTGTTTTAGTTTACCTGATGATTATCAAAATCTTCAAAAAAAAATATTTTCCCCATTCTTTGTGAACAACGCAGAATTTAGTTCAAAAAGTTATCTTACAGATAATTTTTGGGGGGTTTTGGAGAGAAAGCTTCAACTCTTGAAAACTCCTAAGTGTCTGATCATAAATGTCTTTTATATTTTTATAGGTGTTGGCACAGATATGGAGGGAGTTCTACTTCTTGGAGCCACTAACATTCCCTGGGTACTAGACTCGGCAATAAGACGAAGGTTTGAGAAAAGAATCTACATTCCGTTGCCAGAGGAAAATGCCCGAACTCGAATTTTTAAGATACATTTGGGAAACACTCCGAACACATTGACTCAGGAGGACTTCAGAGAGCTTGGCAAACGATCAGAGGGGTATTTTTTTGCTATTATCTGTTATTAGCTTGTTTTAGAGCCTCCTCCAATCTATATCATCTTACTAAGACAAATAATCTAAGTCCCACATAAGACGCTTTTTACATACTCGTATTTATACTATCCAAAGTGCCATCTCTCTCTCTGCTCCTTTGGGTCTTCAGCCTTTGCAGATGGCCATGGTTTCACTCAACTTGTTTCACTATTGTATTTTCTTTCTAAATTACGCAAAGATATTTTTAAAAAATGCTATTTATTTCAATGCGTCATATTTCTAATTTTTATTTTTGAATTTGTATATATAGATTTGCATTCTTCTGATTCCAGGCTTTTCTAGCAGACTATCTCAGGTTTATAGCCGCAAGTCAGCGAAGAAACTTAACCAACGAACAGACACTTGAATTTATAAATATATATATATATATATATATATATATATATATATATATATATATATATATATTATATATATATATATATATATATATATATATATATATATATATATATATATATATTTAAATTTTCTGCAAATAATCTTGAAGCCAAGAGTGTCAATCTATGTACATAAATTAATAAAAATTGAAACATTACATCATGAAAAAATGGCATTTGTGTAAATGGCAGTGCAATAAGGGCCATCCCCGAGGGTCGAAGACACGAACAAGTGGAGGGAGCCTAGACAAAGGCTATTATAGA
The DNA here is from genome assembly GCA_027921565.1 of Artemia sinica. Classification (NCBI taxonomy): domain Eukaryota; kingdom Metazoa; phylum Arthropoda; class Branchiopoda; order Anostraca; family Artemiidae; genus Artemia; species Artemia sinica. The sequence continues at coordinate 20,010,836 of CM051265.1, read as the reverse complement.
TATAAATATGAACGCATAATTAAAAAAAAATTATTCGTGAATTTTGTTTATACAAAAATATAAAAACTGGTAATTTGTAGAAAGGTAGCTTAGTCTAAAACAGCTATTGTCCATCGACGATACATGTGCCACTGGAGTACGACGTAAACTAGTCAAGGGTACCTAGGACAAATTGTTCATGACGGACCCTTGATTGTTCATTGCCGATTATATTACGTAAACACCAAACAACACCGTTGGGTCTCCTAGAATTAATGGTCCGTCATAATGTAAACTTTTTCTCCTTCAACTCATTCTGGGTAGGTTTTGGGTAAATTTTCTTATTTTTCTTTTTTTTTATTATTTATTTTTTTAATAGTGAAAATGATCATAATGAAGAAAATAAATTGGGCAATAGGCCAGAGTAAAGCTGGACAACTTTTTGTAACTAGGACAAGTTCAGGATTACCAGCAGGGAGGATGCGCCACTAAAATTGATTTAGCGCTGTTAAAGATAAATTTTCATATTTTGATATGTGTTTCAATATGGAGAATATATTTTTAAGTAGGTTTTGGCTTTTTTTAGTCAAGGGTCTGTCAAGTTCTGTGCTAAGCATCGAGCAGTTGCTTTGAGGATAACAGCAGTTGTTTGGAGGATAAATTTCTCCTTGTTGATCATAAGCTAATAAGATATAAAAAGGTTGAAGTGATTGAACGAAAAAAGGCAAGATAAACGAGAACTTTAAAAAAAAATTAGCTTATGCACGCAAAATAAAATAAGTTGAAACCAAACATTTTAAAATTTTGAAGAACCGAAAGAAAAGGCAGAAACGGCTACCACATCCAAGGAAGGCAGCAGGCGCGCAAATTACCCACTCCCAGCACGGGGATGTAGTGACGAAAAATGATAAAAAATAAGCTTTAAAATGTCAAATTTCGATATGTGGGCCCGTTCTTTCTGTTGTATATTTATCCATCCTTGTTTATCTCCTATCAAATGCGTAGAAATATTCTTGTTTCATGGAATATGTTTTTTTTTCTTATGGAGGGGAAGGGGTCGGAAATTTAAAGAATAAAAATTTTAGGCTAAAATTGTATGACCCTAGTGTACCAAAAAAAGGCTAGGGGGCACGGTCCCTTCAAAAACGAGGCCCGAAAATGGGTACCTTTTCGATTGGCTTGAATTTTCGACTCTCAAGCTCTTGGGTTAAGGGGACCCAATACGTAAGAAAAAAACAGAAAAAAATCTGGCTTGACTGAAAATGGAACCCGAAAAATCCCCAAAATAGTTTTTCTTTTTTTTTTATGAACATCGTTACTTATATTCTTACTTCTCTTTGACTCCAATTATACTTCCGCTTTATATTTTGGCGTGACACTGCTAGACCTGGAACAAGAATTTGGCTCTATTAGCTTGTGGCAGTCGTTTCCTAGAAATTTGTTATTGATAAATAATAGAATATAGTAATCATGCACGAAGAAACACTTGTTTCAGGTAAAAAAAGAAACGAATTTCATGAAACAGTAATATTTCTGAGCATTTGATAGGAGATAAACAAGGATGGATAAATATACAAAACTGAAATAACGGGTCCCACATATCGAAATTTTATGTTTTAAAGCTAATTTTGTTTCTCTGAACACCTATGGCCAAAGCTTTTACTTGTTATGAAAATGGAAGTTTCTTTTCAGGTATTCTGGCTCTGATATAAGTCAATTAGTTCGTGACGCTTTGATGCAGCCTGTACGACGTGTTCAAACGGCAACGCATTTCAAAAAGGTTAGCGGCCCGTCTAGGAAGGATCCTAATCAGATTGATAATGACATGTTGGCACCTTGTTCACCTGGTGATCCCGGAGCAATTGAAATGTCATGGATGGACGTTCCGGGTGACAAGCTGCTAGAACCACCTGTTACTATGGTACTAATATGTCTTTATTTATAATATACAGGCTGATTTGAGGTTTTTTTATGTCATGGATGTCATTTAATGTCATGGATGGACGTTCCGGGTGACAAGCCGCTAGAACCATCTGTTATTATGGTACTAACACGTTTTTTTTATATACAGGCGGATTTGAGGTTTTTTTATGTCATGGATGTCATTTAATGTCATGGATGGACGTTCCGGGTGACAAGCCGCTAGAACCATCTGTTATTATGGTACTAACACGTTTGTTTTTATATACAGGCTGATTTGAGGTTTTTTTATGTCATGGATATCATTTAATGTCATGGATGGACGTTCCGGGTGACAAGCCGCTAGAACCACCTGTTACTATGGTACTAACACGTTTTTTTATATACAGGCTGATTTGAGGTTTTTTTATGTCATGGATGTCATTTAATGTCATGGATGGACGTTCCGGGTGACAAGCCGCTAGAACCATCTGTTATTATGGTACTAACACGTTTTTTTTATATACAGGCGGATTTGAGGTTTTTTTATGTCATGGATGTCATTTTTTGTCATGGATGGACGTTCCGGGTGACAAGCCGCTAGAACCACCTGTTACTATGGTACTAACACGTTTTTTTTCATATACAGGCTGATTTGAGGTTTTTTTGTATGTTTTTAAATTAAACATGTTCTGTTCCAAATAAATTGGGATAGAACGTAACCGTGCTTAGCTCCTGTTGAGGTTTTGCGTTATGTGAGTTGTTCTCTTCAGTTCAGATTATTATAAGATCAAATCAATGCATTCACATCACTCTCACAATTATTGTACTTTTATTCCCTCATAAATATAGAAATTGAGGAGTAATTAGTGTGCATAAACAATCGAAGTTTTTTTTTTTTTTTTTTTTTTTTTTTTTTTTTTTTTTTTTTTTTTTTTTTTTTTTTTTTTTTTTTTTTTTTTTTTTTAGATGAATCAGAAACAACCTTACAAACTGGAAAAAAAACTAAACTAACAGAAAGAAAAGAGAGGAGTCCAATTAATTATAACTTTTTCGCTTCTAATTACAATCCTGTTGAAGAAACACAAAATGAGAAAAAAAAATTCTAAACGGTTTTACTCTTTCCCTATGTGGGACTCATTTGACCTCATTAAATAAAATCACTTAATAAAATTTACTTCTGCAAAATATTCATCTATTCACTAGAAGATGGTATTGAAATCGTTTGCACACGCTAAAGACAAATAAATATTTTAAAATAACAATATAAACCTGTTTTAATTGGACAGAGTGTTAACTTCGGTCCCAAAACCCCATTTAGAGAATACTACAGCTGGGTGTACGTGACATCAATCGAGAAATCAGACCGAATAGTCGGCATAAAGGGTTAGCGTAAAATCAACTGCTTTTCTACTTATCTTCCTTGGTGCGTTTCCACCTACTACAATAGTTTCGCAAAGCATGATGCCGGTAAAACGAAAAATAAGAAGTCAAAAAATTGAAATCTAGCAAGACAACACTAGGAGGTTGTTAAATGGCAATGACGAATCGAATTTTTGTATCAGATCTAACGCTTTCCTGCTCAGTTTAATCAAGAACAGCTTTAAAAGTTGACATCCAAACCAGCGAACAGATCTATGATTTCTTAATGGTGTTTAAGTGGTGTATTTTCATTAACATAAACATCTAAATATTAAGTGTATCCATTTTATAGTCTCAGTATACTTCCCAGCAAAGTCCTTGGGGCAACACTGTATTAACTGACTGCTTTATTTGATATCTCAGTCTCCATTATCTGAAACTTCTGAATTTGGCAGACTGTGTTGATCGACACAAACGCCTAAAGATATAGCGTATCCATTTTCTGTTTTCGATAACCTATCAAAGTCCTTATTCCTGTAACAACACTGTACTAGCCTACTGCTTTGTTTAAAATCCGAGTCTTCCTTATCTGAAACTTGTGAATCCGCTGTTGGTTCGTGTTTTATTTCTTGGCGGGATCTGGTGTCTTAAGTACTTTCAGAGGCTAAGAAAGTCTCAGGCTCCGGTACTTAGTTTTTAAGATCCTTGAGAAGGATCAAAACTGTATTTTTTTCAGAAATATATGAAATGAAACTGTCCCTAAAAATGAGATAGTTATTGCCTGTGCAAAAAAAAACTACTTCTATTATATGACATAGTTCCACTTGGAACTTTTATGACTTGCTCCTTTTATATGCTTGTTTGAAATAATATTGAGAAACCTTGTATTTATCTAAATTTATTACTTGAATTTCCTTTGTTTGTTTCAGAGGGATATGGTGAAATTATTAGGAACTTATAAAGCTGCTATCAATACCCGCTTCCTATTCAGTTCAAAATCCTACTGCTCCCGGCTCACCCAATATCCTACCACTCAATCCACACTTCCCCTAGAATCCGTACCCACTCTACACCTTACAAACAAAAATATTTGCCAACCCACCGCACAAATTACTACCCTCTTCTCAAAGCTCCGATCTACATCTCCCTAAATTAGTGCGAAATGGCTTACCCACCCTCCTTCTATTATATGACAGTTTCACCTGAAACTTCTAAAACTCGTCACTTTGTTTGATTGTTCTAAATAGTATTGAGAAGCCATTTTTTTCATTGATGAAATACATGTATAATGTATATTATATTATTTAGATTATTATATTATATATATTACATTATTTGACAGCCATGTATTTCAAACTTTCTTTTATTTTTCATTGTTTCAGAGGGATATGGTGAAATCACTAGGAACTTCAAAAGCTACTGTCAATGAAGAAGACTTGAAAAAACTACAGAAGTTTACTGAAGATTTTGGACAGGAAGGATAATCTGTTTAATGCTAAAGTTGTTTTTTTAATGATTTATTGCATATAAGAGTTACTTAATTTCTACTGCCGCGAGTTGAATGGTTTTTATTGATAAAGTGCAAAGGCTAGAAACTATTTTTTGTAAAAGCAAATTTATATTAACGCCAACCGAGAACGATAGAGAAATATCGCTAAATTGCCGATTTCATGTCTAAAGGTCGTATCGAACAGTTTTGCATTTATTGGCTAATTGCCAAAAATTATTCGCGAAGCCTTATAAAAAAAAAAAAAAAAATCATCAGGGCAGTCTAGACCAGGAGAATCAAATTTTGACTGAATAAAAATGACCTTCCTGACTATCCCTTTGAGAAGAGATTAGCAAACGGTTTTAGGCAATCATCTCAGAAGTGTGATTGTCAGACATGGCTTTGGACGTGCCGCTGATGAAATAATTATGGCTGGGAATATGAATCCCAGAAGCACATTTGATTTAACCATAAATAAAGATTGCATTTATTTTTTATTTTTTTTAATTTTGCCTTCCAGAAAAAGGATTTTAAACTCTGATCCGAAACAAGCAAATCGGATATTTGCCTGCATGAAGAAATGATGAAAGAAAATCCAGCTGCTGATGACATATTCTACTCCTGTCAGTACCTAGCCTAAGTGTATCGGAAATTACTCTATTTGAATATCTATTTAAAAAAGAATACTAAAAGTTCATCCTGACATTTCCATAAATAAAGATTACATTTATTTTAAACAAGATTCTGTCTCTAAAAAGCGATTTTTTTAAACTCTGGGCCGAAACAGAAGCGAACCGAATTTTTGCCTGCACGAAGACACTCTTTTCTTCGGGTGAAGTGAAATCCCACTGTCGAAGGGATATTCGACCCCCTTGTCATTGCGTACTTAAACTGTGTCATAGATTTTCTACGTACTTGCGTCGAGACGAGTTACGTAACTCGTTCGTAACGCCTGTTGTTGAGACGTAACTCATTCGAATGAGCTATTTTCTGAGAGTGACCTTAATCTTCCCTTTAAAAGTTAATATTTACAAATTAATATCTACTCAGGACTTATCCCATTTGCTTCCACATTTACTTAGCGATTAATCCATATTCAAAACCTAAGTAAAATTTTGGGTGAAACTGAACTAATAGTACAATCGGAGGTATAATTGTAATTACAAATCAGTCAAATCGCATTTAAAATAAGATTTGTAAAAACACCAGGGCTAGACTTCTGAATTTATAATGGATGAAAGATAGCTTGATTTTTTTTGGAGCTTTTGTGCGACGTTACTTCCATACTACCGGCAAAATTTTAATGGCCGAAAATCGTTTTTCCTGTAAATGGCTGTTAAAAATCCCAAGAATTTTCCCGTTTTATATTCAGGAAATAAATCTGCAGTTTAAGCTAGTACTAATTTTTATGTCGGAACCATCTAGAACAAGATTTGGCTTGTATTCAAAGCTGCATTTAGTTAACATCCAATAGATAAGGTTGGCCAATTGGAATTCTCTTGAGAGGCTTCTGATTGGCTAGCATCTTTGTAATTACAATAGAAAATTATATTATCAGCTGGTTTCATTACTTCAGCAAAAACTAAAGTCAGATTGTTAGTACTGACTAATCTTAGGTATTGAAACAAACTGAGGTTTGATGTTGGCAAAGTGTTTGTGTGAACTAGCCTTAAACAAAATTAGACAACAGTTGAAAACAATCTGGGCCCAACTACAGTACCCGATTTAACTTCTCATCTGATTTTTATTGAAAATTGTCTCTCATCCACGATTTTAATTTAGCTCAAGATCTAGAAAATCATCCTGTATAAAAAAAAAGAATTTATCTTATAGGTAGTATCTTAAAGGTAGATTATGATTTAAACGGAATTTTGTCAAATCTTTTGTCATACAATCGTTAGTGATATACAATGTCATACAATCTTTTGTCATACGCGGAAAATCTTGTATCACAGTCATGAATACTTAAGAGAATAAATTTTGATATAATTTTGTAAAGCAACCTTCCTGAAAAATCTAGGGTTAGGGATGTTACCTTGTTTTCATCTTTATTTAAAGGCTAAAAATGTCTTTATTTGCCTGTTTTCTTATTTTCTTCATTGGGCACGGAACATAATTATGTTACATTTAGAAATTATTGCAAGGTTCTTTAAGTTTTAGAGTTTATTTGGTACAGCTTCTGTCATTGTATTTTTATATGTTTAAACTATTGCTCTTCCGACAAAGTTATTTTACTGCTTAAATCTGCATCAGAAAAATACCTGAATATGTTTCAAGCGTTTTGACATCAGTTACAAGATCTTGGATACTCCATACCAAGGCCGCATCCAGCTGGGTGTTAGGGGGGGGTTTGAACCCCCCTAAATGTTTGTCTGACTCTTAAAAACGTAACAAAAATGGATATAAACACATTTTTAATGAGTTTTTTTGAGGTTTTAAGTGTCCCCCCCCCCGAAAATAATCCTTTTGTAACACCACCCCCCCCCCCCAAGAAAAAAAAAAACCTTGATACGGCCCCGCTCCATACATAAGTAAATTGTGCAATAAGAGGGCGGAGTTTTCGGACACTTTTTTTCTTAAACCAACATGCATCTGTTCTTTATGTTTTCATGTATTTCTTTGCTCTAATGTTTTTTTTTAATTGTTTTTTTTTTAATTTTTTTTAATTTACTTTCTCAAGTTTCTCCTTTTCTTTTGTTTCATTTGGCAGGGGACAAAATCACAGGTAGACTTTTTAGCTTATGGCAGAGATTGCTAACTGTATATTTGGTTTCTATCTTTCTATGTTTATCTTTAAAGTATTGCTTCCAATGCTACTAAAAAGTGAGACTCGGGGTATGACTAATCGATTTTTTTTTTTGTCAGATACGGAGAGTGTTGTTCCCTTTTATTTGATTTTTGTGAAGTTACCATTCAAATTACAAATTTATTTCAAATTATTTGATTTTTTCGTTCTTTCTTCTTCGCAATTGCTATTAGTCGATTACTGTGTGCATGGTGTAATTAGTAGTAGCAATGGACTCATTAGTGTAGCCAGAAGATTTGTGTGACGGCCTCCTCCTTTAAAGTTGAGTAATTGAAGTCAGGTTAAGAATAGCTTCACTGTGGTTCCCTTCCCCATCTTAGGGGGGAGGGTCTGGATGTTTTTTATTTACTTTTTTTAGAACTTATATTTTAACACTTAATTTTTTTATTTTTTTTTTAGTAAGTGAATTGAGGATGTTTTAGGCATAGATATAAGGTTCTGCCCTTAGAAAGGCCAAACATAAGCACTTTTTGTACTTTGACTCCCTCCATCTCAAAGAAAATCAACTTTAGGGATCCGACCCGTTTAGATACGCAATTTAAATTGTGCCTACCGTAGATACGGCTTGCGGCAAGTGCGTGAGATACATTTATGGCTTCGTGATGTTGGAAAACCCCTTGTAGATTGTCGCAGGCTTAGAAAAATTCCTGTCGCAAAGTTTTTAGCATTGGTAAATCCCGTTTGGCTTTTTCATGTGCATTGAGAGGTGAAAATAACGAAGCCAAATCCACGCAATAAGGTAGACGACGAAAAACACCCTATTTGACTCAACAGCTCTTTCCTACACTTCTGACGGGTTGACGTTGCTCCTCGTCGTAATTTTAGCTCAGCCCTATTTGCTGCTGACGTACATCACCTTCATTATTAATTTTTTCTCAATCAAAAGCAGAAGTCCTACAACAAATTATTGCTTTTATAAAAAGTTCTGCCTCAAAATATTACTTCCTTTCTAATTGTAAACATCTAGAACCTGAACGTGGACCCTACCAAAAGCACAGCTAGATGGCAACGAAGATGATGCGCAAACACTTCGCCACTATCTGAATTTATTACCATGCTGCTGTTAAAGGCATTTACTTTTTGAATATTCCAGCCTCTTTTTTTTAATGGTATGCTGTCATAAAATATTACCGGGTTCCTTCTCAGCCTCCACGAGAGTAAAGCGGATTCAAAAATTTCTTTCTCTGAGGCTTGAGAATATATGTGGCAAATAATCAGGATAAATCACTATATTTATACTTCGCAAGATATCTAACAATCTTAATTTTCTACTTCGTTCTACTTCTTCATTCCTATTCATAGGCTTCGAATCCTTTGTCTGTGAGGACAGTGGTTCGAGTCCTGGTGTCATTGATTGTTTGGAACGGGGGTCAGTGGTGCGACTCTGTAACCTCAGTCAAGATAAGACTGAGCTTCAAATAGGTACTTGGAGGAATTTGGGGGAAAAACACAGGAAGCGTTGGATGATTTGCCCCCAACCACGCATTGCACATCCGGCCGAAGGCGGAGTCAGAAGATCCTGCGTTACGCAGACCATTGGTCAGCATGCGAAAAAGTTTTTTTTTTATTATTTAAATAATAGGGTTCGAGAATAGTAAAATGCTGTTTTTCCAGTCAGAACTTTACCTGAGGAAAAGGGTGTTTGAAATGCTATGGTTTCAGAAAGGTAAGCAAAAAATATTCCGTAATGTCGAGGGCAGTAGGGTATAAATATGTTGATTGTCTGATTTACCCTTGCGTAACCCTTAAAGTAAATTAAATAATAAAGCAAATAATGCCTCTATGCGCTACATAGTACATGTTTTGAATTGTTTTCCGTTATGTAGTTGATATGGTAAATGCATATTAGATTCTTGACTAGCAAACTGCCTGAAAACTCTTAATGTTACAAATGAAAGATAGGGAGGATTTAAGAATGAATATTACCCCATTGATAGGGTGTTTATTCTAAGAGGTATTATTGGGAAACGTACAACATGACGAAACCAACTTTCTCCTACAAACTCTGGATCTAAATAAAGTTTCTGGCAGTGTAAGCAGAGCTCAACTCTGCGTTGATCTTTTGAATTCAGGTTTGTCACGTGCAAAAAGAATAGACAGAGCCCTGCTATACCTGCGCAGGTAAACAACCATCACGCGTCTAAAAAGAATGATGGCAATCAGTCAGTTTTAATTATATAAACGTATTAATACCAGTGTTTGACCTGGTAAATTGATAAGTACTATGATCGTAAGGAAAGTGCAGAATGTCAATACCTTGACTGGTGATGAAAATAATGTATCCTTTGCTACAACGGAAACGCTTCTTTGTACATATTTACGGCTGCATCTACTTCAAAGAAAAATATTGTCTCTATCCATCAATCTTAATGTACCTTATTGTAAACTGCTTGATCAATTCTTTGCAAACATTTGCGCATCAACGTTACTGTTGTTTCTTCATGAGCATTCGGACGAGACTAAGGAAATTGAAAGAATGGCCATTTTAAATACTGAATCACAAAATAGTTTCCAAATGAATATCTATACATAGACGTTTTTCGGGAAGCAATGGTTGTATTTATTTGTTTTTTTTAGGGGGGTGGGTGTGGAGTATTTGGTCTAAAATTAAAAAGCGTAGGTGAATTTTATACGATTTTTGCAAATCCGCTAAAACTTTTGTTTTTTCAGCTCCAGGTTTTTCGGCCCTCTCCTACATTTTTACGCTTTAATTGAATGCGCCAACATATTGCAAAAAGGATTTTTTTCTGTATCCATCCCGAAGGCTTGGATGGAATTTCTGTATAACCATAGATAAAATATGCTGTTTGGATAATTTGCGAACTTCCTCCCATGGGTGGAGTGGTAAAGTAACAACCCTTTAAATTATGAGAAAAGGGAATAGAAAATCTTGTGGAAAATCAAAGTACACACTTCTTATTTTTCATATTTTCCATGAAAACCTACGATTAGCAAGGACTACGAGAACTTTTGATTAAGCAAGGTTCTTGTGAAACAAATAAGTTTCACCATCAGATCACACAAAGTCGAAAACCTGTATATTGAAAACCCATGCTTATTCAAAAGTTCTCTTCGTATCAAACTTGTTCCAATCATTTCTGTCTAACCACAATTCTATACGTAATTTGACTAGTCTTTAAAAGTTAGGATTTGGTTAATTTGTTGTCTAGATTTATATTGGGAGCCTTATCACCACAGACAAAACGTGCGTAATACAGACATCAAACTGAAATAATTTTATGGTACCAGTAGACTTGGTGCTTGTGCTGGCCTGTCCTCAGTTTTTCTGGCTTCTAGTACGCGTTTGAGCTCAGCACAAAGAGCCTGAAGTCACTCGGATACTCGACCCTTTTTTAACTTTGTAAGGTAGGGCAAATAGACATTTGTATTATATGCCTTTTCTACTGTAGAAATGCGAAAGGTGTTATGGGACATATCTGTCAAAAATGAGACATATATCGATTCTACTAAAATCAGACACGTCCGATCGATTGGTTTAACCAGAATGAACGTATCCTCTTTCTTTCTCTAGTTATTCTCAACTTAATCATCCGCTCAAAACGCGTTATAACCAAATTTTGACCTTTTGCAAACATGGAGGCATATTTTCCAAAACAGTTTTTGCTTCTCCTGAGCATTTTGGAAATGTCGCTTAACGCCTTTCGTATTTCTACAGTCGTTTTGTCCGTGCTTATCACCAGGTTTCTGGAAAGTTATCCCTTTCGAATTTTTTAAATTGTATTTCATAAGGTTCATTCTTTTCGAAGTTTTCGGAGTTACTTTTTAGCAAACTTTAGGTAACAATCTGGCGAGAAATTGACGAGTTTAAAAGTAGCAGTGATCTAACCTGGATTTCCTCTTTATATTTTGATTCTTGAAAAGGAAAAAAAATACTTATAAAATACGATTTCTACGCCAAAATCTGAAAACGCCATATTTGCAAATTCTCACCATTCGCGCTCCGAATCTTTGACACCAGTGAAGTTGCAAAAGTATTTTTTTAACATTAACTATTGGTGGCTTGCAAAATAAATTATTATTGGCTAAAAACACAAAAGCCATACACATTTCACAAGTGCTCAACATTCAAGCGAGAAGATAAGATAGTCATCTATATATGTAAACATGCTGGAGAGTCGTTTCGGGGGGGGGGGGGGGGCAGTTGCTCCCCCCGATAATCTGGAGAAAAAATTATCATATAGCCCATGCCCCTTGGCTATCCGGATATTGACCCCTCTTAACCCACCCCAATAAAAATACTAGAGCTTCGCCCCTATAAACATACTCCTTAGTATCTGAGCCCTTGACAATTCACAAGTAAGATCTACAAAAAGGGAAACGTACAAAGTAAGAAAAGCTCACATTACTTTCGTCAGAATATAATTATATGTGGATTTTTAAGATGAAAAATTGGATAAATAGTTTTAATAACGTATAGCTTTGAGAATGAAGTATATTATGCCTTAAGAATTATCGTTAACTGATGGTAACAAAAGTCCGTATTTTTACCATTTTTTTCCAGAAGTAAAGGGCCGGACACATGTAACTTTTTTCGGTACTGATTTCAGCATCTTAGAGACAAACGATAGGGGCACAAAAAACAGTGCCCTTTGCGCAAGATTTTCAAAACTGAACATCATGGACACCAATAGCCAACTGGAGTTTATCAATACCTGCATGACTGATCTCAACTTAATTCTTATGATTTTCCTTCTGAAGAGAAGGAAACGATTGAGGATTGAAACTCCCCAGGAAGAACATTTTTTGAACTTATGTTTTTGTGGTTACGACGAAATTCGGTGCTGTTTTTGTAAATCGGCTCCGAAAACTGGAACACATATCAATCTCGAATCGCGGTCGTTTTCCTTAGAATTCGGTACGGAAAAAAGCTACGTGTGTCTCGCCCTTAAGTCTGGCTTATTTTTTGCCAGGTTTGACACAGGGGTGTAATTTACTATGGGGCAGAGGGGAGAATGCCCCTTGGACCCCAGTTTGCCCCCCCACCCCTCCAGCTAAAATTTGGTTTCTTCAAAAATCTTGTCAAAACTAAGATGAGCCAGCATAATTCAAGCATCCACAGAAACAGGTCAGTCTTCTTTAGTATATTTTTGCCTTTATGGCACTATATGGATTTTTTTTCAGTTTTCCATGTCATTTTCACTTTACCTCAAATAATTGGCTCCAAATTTGCACCCCCCCCCCCCCCAAGGATGTTTTACGAAATTACACTATTGGTATATAGGACGCCAATTTTGTATCTAACTATTCTGTTTGAATTTACTTTTAATTGTGAGATTTAATCTTAAGGACTATTGGATGAATTTAACTAAAAGCGTTACTGTACTAAACTCCAGTCAGATATAATGTGGGCTTCAAATAGTCTGACGATTATGTCAAAATTCTGTTTAGATTTATATTAATTTTTGTATACCAATTGAATTTGTCAAAAAAATACTTATCAATTGTAAACTATGTAAACAAACTGTTCATAATGAAAGTAATTGAAGTACTGACTAATAATTGAATAATTAATAATTACTGACAATAATGATTATTTATTTGTAATAATTACTGAAGTAATTGAATAACACTTCATAATAAAAGTGATTAAGGGACGCTAAGGCAGATCCAAGTCAAAAGTATGTTTTAGGAAATACTTTAGATTGATATTCAAAGACAGGAAATTTCTGGGAAGTTGTGCAGCGGGAGGTTTTTTTGATCCGTTCCCCCTTCGTATACTTTCCATCTAATGCGACAATTTTTGATGTTTTTCTAAATTGTGCCTCCTCTAGACGCCAAGTCAGCCCTCTGAATATAATTGCCTGCATGCTGACCTAGAAACTTCCAAGTTTTATTGCAAATAATAATGGATTAGATAGAAAAAAAGCCCTCGGTTGGGAATGCAACGCAAATGGATTGCATAGCTACGCCCTCTAGAACCAAAAACATGTGATTTATATGTTTAACTATTTGAAACACTTTTGTAAATGTAGACAGACTTGGGAATTGGTGCTCCAATATGTAAAAAGGGCCACAAAAATGGTATGATTTATTTTATTTTTTTTCGTGCACAAGAACCCTTGCAGGCTATTTTTAATTCCCGTTTCGCCATTTATGGAATTTTTTCTGGAAGAAAATGTCAAATTAACAAACCAAAAATATGGTTTTAAGACTGTTCCAAATTCCCGAAATATATTTAAATCATGTTGGGTTTGCTAATGTAGTTTTACTAACATTTGGATTCTATTAATATAAGCTCTTTGGTCTGAACTTAATATAACCGAGGGTTTTTAATTTTCATATTAAATAAACGGGGCTATAATATTTGCTGTAAAAGCCGATTATCTGTTTTTCAACGACAGTGGTTTTCCAAAGAATATCCAGTCTGCTAAATTAATTAGAGGATTTCAACTGAAACAGAATTTGATCAATTTGCTGATAGTCAATAATAAAGTCATAAATTTTCCCCAAATTAAAATTTTTGAAAACAAATGAGATAGTTAAATTCAATCTTGATAGTAACTTGAACAGCCTTTGGTGATCTATGGGTATGTAGGCATTAGAATGCCAATCGCCTTTATTTCAAAACATATTTTATTCCAAATCTATGTCATTTGGAATCGAAGAAGAGAAAATGACATTTTGCAGGATCGGAAATAATGAATACGAACAGAAGAATTTTTTTTTCAAAAGTTAATGAAACCCAAAGAAAATAGAATAATCACAAAAGAAAAACAGAAAATATTCTGTACAAAGATTCGCAGGTGTATTTCCCTCTATTGCCAACAATCTTTGAGAAACCAATCCTAATCTTTTGCCTGGAGTCAGAAACTAGCCCTCAACGGAATGAACATAAATGAATAGTAATGATAACACTCAGCCACCGAAAAGATAAGATATAAAGGGCTCGGCAAATGTAGCTGATTTCGGGAACAGATTTTAGCATCAGTGGACAAACGATAGCGGTAAGAAAGATTTATTGAAAGAAAAAGTTATTGCGTGAGATTTTCAAAACAAAGAATCATGGACACAAATAGTTAACTGGAGTTTATTAATAGTTGTATGATTGACCTCAGCTTAGTTCTCAGATCAATAGCGGGGTCTTTCCCCACAGACATCTCTGGCTGACTATTTATTTGTATCCCTATTTTTTTGTGATGATCATGATGAAAATTGGCGCTGATTTTGTAAATCGGCGCCGAAAACTCGAAAATTTTTCAGTCTCAAATCGACGCCGATTTCTTTTAAAATCGGTGCTGATTTAGAAATCTGTTCCCGAAATCAGCTACGTGTGCCCAGCCATTAATGGACAGAAAATTTTTTACAGAGAGGGGGAGAGGAGTAAGAGTGAGGGAAACCGAAAAAACTCGCATTTATCAACATTCAGATACAGGCCAATGTATGCAAATGCTTCTCTTATGTAACTTACTAATTTTGAGGGGCTATTCTTACATTTACTTATAACTAAAAGGTCATTCGCACAGGCTAGGTATGACACGTTAGTTAAAGCTGTAAAAATAAGTTGGAAGTAAATTCAGAAGTATTCGAAAAATTGATAATTTAAACGAAATACGAGACAAAAATCCGCCTTATTGAACTCATTTTCCAAAAAGGGATATGCTGATCACAAACAGAACCATTAACTTTAACATTAAGAACTGAAGATAAGTTCAATATTTTAGAAGAGAAATGACCAAGAACTGTTTGATGGTTAGGTCGTTTCCCTTCCAAATACCATTAGAAAATAATCTGTGTAATTAATAAAAATAACTAACAGAGTCAATAGCCTTAAAAATATCAAACACCCAAAGGTGAAATACCCAGTTTTCTTTGAAATTTCCTACTTTTAACAAATCCAGTAGATGCAACACTGTAAGTGACAATTGCAATTTTTAATTCCTATCTTCCCACGTTAAATGGCCGATAATCTAATGCTTGTGCTTTAATGCTTTTGCGACATCTCTAAAAAATATTCATAGATAATGCTAATGTATATTAAAGATGCTGATAGAGTGATTTAAGTCAAGCAGCTTGAAAAATGTCAGCTCTAATGTTGGACATGAAAGCTAAATATACGCATTACAGGCTATTCTGAATGCTCTCATTTTTGTCGATGTTTTTAAAAGAAGAAAATAACGCCAAATCAAATATTTCAGAGAAGCTTTGAAATGTACTATTTGTTTTTCGTAGGATTTTCTTCCTTTGTCGAAAATCTAACATATAGAATAAAATGTCATTTTGAAAACTTATCTGCAGAAAATTTTTAAAAAGAAACTAAAAAAAAAACAAGCACAACAAAAACTCACAACGAAACTACCATATTTTTGAGGGGTTACAGACTCTTTAAAATTCTTCAAAAATTTATGTTCATAATAACATTTTACTATTAACACTAATGAAAATAATGATTACCACTCCTTATCAGCTATAAATGGCCATTTTTTCTCACAAGCCCCCTGTTTTTAGAATCACATTTTTAAATTTTGGTTACTATGAAATCTTTTGAGCCCTTTCAGGGCTCAAAATGTAATTTCCTCCAGTAACAATTATGAAAGAACTTAGATAAAGGCATCAAGTTATGTATTCATTTTCATCCTAGCTAAATTATGATAAAAACTGTAAGTTTAAAAAAACAAGCACAGAAAATGGAATATTTCCAAGCCCTAAAATAACTTTGTATCCACACCCTCTGGAATACTGTTATTTTTATGGACTTTTCTATAAGTTTTCTTAGAACTGCTCCTATTTTACATTTTTAAATTGCCCCCCCCCTAAAAAAGAGAAAAGAAATCATATTTTCTTGCGTGGCCACATCCATGCGTTTCTAATGAGAAAACACAGCTTTTTTAGAACTGCAGTAAAATTTCTAGGCAGAATCACGGAATAATTTAGCATCATCAATGTATACCGAGTAGACAATGGTAATTTTATGTAGGTGAAAATATGGTGTGAAATGAATGAATTTGGAATTAAATGATATATTATTATTATCTATTTTATAAGAAAATATTCATCCTAAGAAAAAAATAGTCTTGGATCATTTCTGCTTCCCAACCTGTCTCAGATTTTTAACACAATTTCTTATGTTTTTCGCGATTAAGATTTTTTAATGTTTTCTTGTTATCTTTTATCTAAAAACTTCTACGTTTGGCATGAGGACAGCCTCCGATTTTTTTTTATTAGAAATAGCTTTTCGAGCTTTTATAAGTAACGAATCGTTTAAGAAATACAGGGTATTATATCCCCTATCTGAAGCTTAAAATAGTCTGTGGTGGTACCAGAGGCGGTTCTAGGCCAGGGCAGGGGGCAGCTGCACCCACCCCCAATTTTTCTAACATCTTACATGAAATTCCTTTTATTTTATATAAAAGGTAAATCAGTGGTATATCTTGCGCCCCCTTCACGATTATGAGGCCTAAAACCGATACTGGTGCGCATTCTGTGGTGTGCACGTCCTCTTTCTTAAAATGTTTTATTTTTAGACATTCTTTGAAACTAAAAGGCTAAAATTTACCTTTCCATAAAGTTATACTAGAGAGAAAAGCAAAGACTACTGTCCTGAACTTCCGTGCCATAGATTGTGCTTAGATTCCAATAGCTTATTTTTGTGACGTATTCTAGTAGAGCCAATCATGTAATTCTTCAGTTCTGAAGGGAAATATTTCCCCACCTTTTGAAACCACGTTAACCAATGCTGAGTGACAAACATAGATAGGCAATGAAGTGTAATTCCCAGAGAGACAAATAACTCTACCTTCTAAAAACCCAACTGATCCAGCAAAAGAACAGAATTCTAGCAAATTATAGAAGCCACCAAAGAATGAAATGTATTTGTGTTGCGACATTTTTTACCTGTTTGTCCGTGGTCTTACGCTATTGAGACAGCAGAGCTTAGATTTCCTAGATGGCATTTGTAATTTATTTTCTTCCACTTTCTTTTTAAATTATCCACTTTCATACTTGAAAAAAAAAATTCATAGCCGAAGCATTCGCTGCAATATATTAAAAAATAAAGTTCAGTCCATAGTAACCAAAAATTTAAAATATTTTTAGAAAAAAAGCAATAAGTAAAAATAACTGCCATTTGAAGCTAATTCACGAACGATAATATTATTTAGATTAATCTTAATGGTAAAAGTCTATAGCGGAAAAAAAATATGAGAAATTTCAAAAGATAGCCTGAGAAATCTCAAAAGCGGCGTCGGATCGAAATGAAAACCGCACCATTGTTGAAAATTGTACATAGAGCGGAATTTTTTGTTCAAGTCGAGTAAAAACCAAAAAAAAAAAAAAAAAAAAAAAAATGCATTTTAATTTCAATGTAAAATGTGTCCCTAGCCCAATGTGAACAAAACTGGTATCCTGTTATTACGATTTTTCCGACAATAATTTGGGTTTTATATCCATGAAAACAGAAAGCTGGATAACCGCAACGATAAAATACTTGATGTTAACCTTTACTGTCACGGTTGACCGTTGTTGAAAAATTATTGAACAAATAGTACCATGTGCTTAAAAAAGGAATCTTAACTAATCCTAGCAAGCTTTAACTAACAACCGTTAAAGAAGACTCAAATAAAGATAAAGGCATCCTCTTCAATTTTATTCCAGGTTTCTTCTACCCTGCTGAAATTTCTTTTAACGAAAACTGATTAAGCTACTTTAGAATAAAAGTTTTGTTGATTACAGTTAGGTTTGACTAAATAAAGGGATTGAAGTTTTAATTAACACGACACTCAACAACGTTGGAAAGTTGGCAAAGAGAAAGTAAGACAAACAATAAGAATTTCGTATTTGAATTCTGTCAAATCCCCCCAGTGCAAAATTTCCCTCTGGAAAGCTTATATACGAGAATTTCCCTCCCCATCGAAGCACACCCCAAGCAAACCCCAATTCCAGGTTTCTTCTACCCTGCTGAAATTTCTTTTACGAAAACTGATTAAGCTACTTTTGAATAAAAGCTCTGTTGATTACAGTTAGGATTGACTAAATAAAGGGATTGAAGTTTTAATTAACACGACACTCAGCAACGTTGGCAAGTTGGCAAAGAGAAAGTAAGACAAACAATAAGAATTTCGTATTTGAATTCTGTCAAATCCCCCCAGTGTAAAATTTCCCTTGGAAGGCTTACATACGCTAAGTTCCCTCCCCGTGGAAGCACACTCCAAGCAAACCCTGATTTATTCGATACTAGAGAATACATAAGATGCCTTTATCTTATGAATTTTCATCTTATGGATATTTGTCATATTAATTTGTTACTCACATGTCACATAATTCTAGGCTGAATTCTAGGTTTTCAAAGGTTGTCATAAGCAATCAGATAGATTGCTTTCTAAAATCAAAACACAGGGAGTACGTATGTCTGAAAGGTGTTTGAGTATGTGTCTGGACATAAGAACCGAAGAATTGTTCATTCTTTATAATTGTTTGCATACATAAATAGTGTGACTTGACAGGACCTGCTCCTTCCAACTTCATATTTTTTATCTTTTGCACCTTCTTGACTCGTCGTTTCTCTGGGATAATTTTGGACTTGAGTTGGAGGCTAAAAAACAGGGCTAATTCTAATTCTAGGTCTTCTAGGCTGAAGCCATCCTAGCTTTTTTTATTTTTTTATTGAAATACATTATTGAAAAAAGAAAGATTCTTCTTGCTTTCAGATAAGCGACTATGGTATTTGAAAAGACAAAACATAGGCACCATATGGAATTACTCCTTTTGTTTATAATTTCCTTTAGGAGAGCCGTAACATGTGAAATGTTGTATCAAAATACAAACCAGCTTAAACTAATAATAGTTAAAACGACTTAAATAAGATAAAGGAACTTTCTACAGTCTTACTTGATGTTTCTTGTGCCTGCTTAAATTCCTATTACGAAGCGCAGTTAAACTATGGTTAAATTTGATATGACGCACAACAAGACACTGAAAAAGAAAGCATAAGGGGATAAGATGCCTTACGCTATTTTGAATATGCGAAACACGTCTCTAGATTATAATGTGAACTTATGGTTTACTATGTACTAGAAGCAGAGTTTGAATTTTAGAGATTAACCTCTATTAGAGAGACTTTGAGCATACTAATAAGAGACCAGGAATAAAAAAAAAACACCTTTTTTAAGCAGAAGCGATAGTAGTTAATGATGCCCAACCCTAAAATATATGGACAGGGTTGTCAACGGGAATTTATATATAAATTAGGCATGTTTTCATACAGAAGTAACTTTTTAGGTGATTTAAGAAATTGTCGCCATCTAACACTAGAGACACCGTTTTTATACAACTGTAGGCAACAGCCCCCCCCCCCCCGGTCCAAAAAAGAAAAAATAAACCCCCTAAAGAAACCAAGGAGGCAAATCTTCTAATTCCAATCCTGCCCTATATCCCATATCCGGGTAAAGCAGCTCTCAGCAAATACTTCGTCCTGTGGTTTTTCATTTTTTTCAACTTATATTTTTTGTGCCACGGTGGCAACACTGGGCATCAGTCGGAAATTATTCGAACCGGAGGATTAGTAGTGGTTTTGTGCTACTGCTCATTCTTGCTTCATAGTGAGATATTTATTTCTATGTTAATCATGCTTTATATTCTTCAGTAAAAAAAATTTCACTGTCACATGACTCATCAGGCTATTTTTTCACAATACCGATTGAACTACCATACTACTATTATGGAAAATGAGAAATATTCCCAATAAAATTTGGCTCAAAACAGAGCTCCTGACATCACTAGACCCTCCCCTCAAGAAATTAAATGTTTCCATATAAAATATGGCATTGCCAGAACAGAGCGTAGGAATAACAAACTGACTAGAATACTCCTAATTACAACTACGGGTCTTGAGAGACCCTCTTACTCTTGTCCCCATCTCTAGTAGTTATCAGTAAAAACATTGAATTTTATCTAGACTATGAAAAAAAGATACGTATTGGAAAATTTTGTATGGACAAAACGAAAACTTTCTATGGACAACAAGAGATACAGTTAAGAGGAAACCCGACCAGAAGGGCTACAAAAAGGTACACAGGTCAGAGCCTTGCAGAAGAATGAAGTATCAACTTTTCCTTTGAAGAATCAAAAATACCAAAAATTCATTTTTAAACCTGCGATTTTCAAATTTTCAGTGGATAGGGTCCTTAAGGGGAGGACTCCCATATACCCTATGCACAATTATGGTTTTAAATTAAATTCAGCGCTTTTTCATGGACATTCGGAATGTGAAGCTTCGATTTCTCATCGATGGTTATGCCAGAGAAAGGCCAGAATTTAAGGTTACATCGCAAGAAGAATGAAACCGAAGATTAGTTTTTATCTAGGATGAAAAATAAAAAATAAAAATTTGAAAATCCATTTTGAAGGCAAAACTTTTAAATATTCATTTGATAGAGATCCTTAAGGGGAGGACTCCCCATTCGCCCTATGCACAATTATGGTTTTAAATTAAATTCAGCGCATGGACATTCGGAATGTGAAACTTCGATTTCTCATCGACGGTTATGCCAGAAAAAGATCAGAATTTAAGGTTACATCGCAAGACGAATGAAATCGAAGATTTTTTTTTTTTTTTTTTTTTTTTTTTTTTTTTTTTTATATCTAGGATAGTAAAAAACATTGAACATCCATTTTGAACGCAAAACTCTTAAATATCCCTTTAATAGCAATCCTTAAGCGGAGGACTCACCATATACCCTAATTATGGTTTTAAAGTAAATTTAGTCCTTTTTTTATGGACATTCGGACAGTAAAGGTTCGATTTCTCATTGACGGTTATGCCAGAAAAAAGCCAGAATTTAAGGCCACACCACAAGAACGAATGCAATCGAAGATTAGTTTTTATCTTGGATGGTAAAAAACATCGAAAATTTGTTTTGAACGCAAAACTTTTAAATTTTCATTTGAAAGAGATACTTAAGGGGAACACTCCCCATTAACCATATGCACAGTTATGGTTCTAAAGTAAATTCAGTCCTTTTTTCATGGAAATTTAAAGTGTAAAACTTCTATTCTTCATTGACGTTTACGTCAACAAAGGCTAAAACACAAGAAGAATGAAACAAAAAATCCTTTCTATCTGTATTTATTAGTTAACAACAAAAACAAGAAAAGTCCAACAAAAAATGAGGGTCAAGGCACAACTATAAACTGGTATTATCACGCTCTAAAGAGATTTCTTAATAAGTTATAAAATGTTAATTTCTTATTGTAGTAAATAAATGTTCTAACGAATCCCGACATAAACATTTAAAACAGGTCAAACATTTCCAACAAAGTAAAAAGTCGACAAGCAAATATAAAACTTTAAAATACAATATAAATTCTTCAGATCTATAAACCTTCACTGATAAAAATTAAAATAGATTGTAATTAGCAGTAATTTATCAAATGTATAGCCAGAGGATCCTGAGAATCTGATTTTTATTTCCCAAATTGTGGAAATATGGATAAATATATAGTTTTTTATTAAATAATGGTAAAATGAAGACATTTCCTTTATGCTGGCACTCCCTTCAGGAAACGAGGTGAAATCTGTTTTGAAGTGGATTTCTGGCTGCACCGTTTACTTTGTTTTAAAATTTTTTAGCAAAAACGTAACAGAATCGTCTTTGTTTTTTAATTTAGGATTTCTTCTATTTCTTTTTTTTTAAACTTGTAAAAAACCTCTCACAATGCATACCAATGAAAAAGACAATATATGAAAATGGGCAAATTTCTGCCCTCAGTTTTTACACAAGTCCTTTTGTTTTTAAATTTACATGTGAATGAATACATCTATAAAAGATATGACCATTGTTAACACACAACAGCAAAAAGCAACTACCCACCCTCGTTATAGGTTCACCCCTTAGACAGAGGAGGGGGTGGAACTACCAGATAAATATTCCTGGAAAGATCTTGTATGCAACACTTTTCTGGGAGATCCTTCAATTCAGTCTAGGAAGGGACCTCTCGTTTTTGTACCACAATACTCATTCAAAAACCAAAAATTTGTCAGCAATAATCGTCATTTGAACAACCTTTATAACTTTTGG
Source organism: Artemia sinica (assembly GCA_027921565.1). Lineage (NCBI taxonomy): Eukaryota > Metazoa > Arthropoda > Branchiopoda > Anostraca > Artemiidae > Artemia > Artemia sinica. The sequence continues at coordinate 19,988,269 of CM051265.1, read as the reverse complement.
TAAAAAAGTGACTCATGTGCCACTAGAGGAAAAAAAGGGTCTTCCGTGTCGTGTCTGCTTGAGAGTTAGAGAGAACTAAGGTTACACCACCTAAGTTTATAGTTTTAAATTGCCAAAGGTAACGCATGTTTAATTCTTTTCATATTTCTAAGCAATACAAGAGAAAAAGTGATTATTTAACAGGCTACAACATGCGGAAAAAAATGACCTTGTTTAAAACAATGCATTGGACTGAGTGGAGTAGGTTTAACAAATGCACTAAGACCTAAATCCCCCCCCCAAAAAAAAATATATATATATTGACAACATAAGCGGTATAGTCATATTTTTGGTTAGTTTTATATTTATTGGGCCCATGCATCTGTTTTATTCCTAAAATTGTATAGACAGCCCTATATCTTTTAACATATAACCGCATTAAAAAAAGATTCAATCATGTATAGGAAACGCAGCCTCCAATAGGACGGCCAATTAGCTACTACAAGGATTTTCACAGGCTCCAAAAGATTAATTTTAATCTTAAACAAAAGACAACATTTTAAACCGAATATCAAACAGCTTTCTATATGGCTATTTGCTAGATTTACAATAGGAAAAAACTCACAAGAACGAGTCTTCCACATAGTGCGGATTAAAATTTAATCCACCTTTTAGATAAATTTATTTTCGTATGTGATAAACTAAGGCAACATAAATACAGATTTTGAAACGAAAGACAGCAATCCGAGGACCTCATGGTATAAAAATCTATCAAAATTAGTAAAAAACGAAACAATTCCTGATACTGAGGTTCAACAGATTTGTTTTCAAAGAATAGCCCCCCCCCACGTCCAGAAAAAAGGCTATATCTCCTCGTACAGAAGAAGTTAAAGATATGAATTTAGTTCCTCAATACTTAATTCCCATCTATCTAAATTGACTGAATGTATGCACTGGACTAACGACGCTATAAGATACAAATTAAGCACAACTATAGCGGAGGTGTAGCTAGGGTTTTCAGCTCCCGAGATTTCGCCCTCCCCAACATCACTACCACAATATAAGCAGATCATAGTATTTCTGAAGAACACTCCATTGGCGCTCCTCAGAGGCTACGAATGGGGACAACCGTTCCCCTTACGTTTTAGCCACACCATTAAACTACAGGACCAAAAATATATCTCGTACATGATTCGATGAATTTACTTATGTTCAACTTTCAAGCGTAATATCCATGGTTGATTAATTGGAGTGGAGACTTCTTTGAAAGTTTTTGTAAATTACAGAAAATTTAAATTTGGAACAGTGGCCTTTTTCTCTTAATGACGAATCTGGCGAAAGACACAGTAAGATTGGACAATATTTGAGAACGAATTGGTGTTGAGATCAGTGACGTAATTTCGTCAAAATCCTGGGGAGAGTCGGAAAAAGTTGGAGGCAATTTTCCCAAATCTTGTGAAAACAGAAAAATGATCCATATAGTACCATAAAGGTAGATATACTAAAGAAAACTGACGATTTCTGTGGAAGATTGAATTATGCAGGCTTATCTTAGTTTTGACAAGATTTTTGGAGAAACTAAATTTCAGCTGGTGGGGAAAACTGGGGTCTGGGGGAGACTGAGGTCTGGCAGGGGTAGTTGCGCATCCCTACCCCATAGATAATTATGCCCCTGGTTGACATCGGCTTCTAAGGCCAATTTGTTCCCATTTAAATTTCCCACTTCTATACAACAAGGGTGATGTTAGAAATCAAGAAAAAACACATACCACTGATAAATCTTGTTTTGTTTATCAACAGATTAAGCTTAGACAAAATTCATGCACTGGCGAATTACCAAAGAAAGTTTTAAAACTACTGTGAACACATATGATACTTCTGTCAGTCGCAGGGAAGGTTCATAGAAGACGTGGGGGGGGGGATTCCAAGTTCTTATTACCATTTACACCTGAAAACATTTTTTCAAATCAGATATTTGCCAGAAAGAAACAAACCCACTTCACAGATTATCAGACGTCACATATCCATACATTTCGCTCTTATGCTAAAAATTATATTTTTAATTCAAACTCAAATTAGTTTGATATTTGTATGGAAGATCTAGAATCCACTCGGACTTGCTTTTTTACATGAAATCTATAGAATCACTCTGGATTTCATCAAATGAGTACTGAGTTAGTGCTAAACGCTCTTACAAATAGCATTTAGTATAAGGAAGACAGAATTTAATTCACAGGTATTCTATTTATTAGATTACTACACAATCAAAATTTCAGTAATTTATTGTGAGCCCCAATGCCAAAATCCTTTGACACACCGTCATAACTAAGTTGAAATCTAGATATTAGTTTTTGTTATTTAAAAAAAAATCAAGCTTTGTCTAGAAACTGGAAGAGGCTAAAAACCTATCGTATAATTCACGTTCAATTAATTAATGCGATATGTTTCAACCTATTCACGTATTTTGTGCTTGCTCCTCAGCTCCACTTTTAATTACTACCTAATATCTGTTTAAAAAAATCGCAAAAAACATCAAAATTCAAATCTAAGAATTAGAAAAGAAAAATAGTTTCGTATAGCATACGCTTAATATATTCATACGACATGCGTTCTTATATTTTTGTGTTACATCTAGATTAAGACTAAGATCTATCCATTTACCAAACCGGAATCACAATGTTACTTAGACTTCCATAAAGAATAATCTATACTTGCTTAAACATTTGTTTCCTTTTTTCAATGACATTCTACAAATTTTTGAAGCATTTTTTTTAATCGTTGTCTTACATTGAAACTTCAAAATCCTGGGATAGCAGAGAAAAATTTCACCGGGCTTAAGGATTAGACTATTAGCACTCCCTGACCCAAAGACTAAGAAATAGAAAAGGAGAGAACTGTCAACTATTTCACGTCCAATATATTGGCACATATTCATGTATTTTATCTTTACTCCTCATTTCTACTTTTAATTTATTTTGAGAAAAAACGTGAAAAAATTCTCAAAAGTAAAATCTAAGCATTACAAAAGAATAGTCCTATCTTATAATTTACATTCAATATATTCATACACGCGTCGGTATATTCTTGTGCTCTATCTTTACTTTTCAGTAGAACTTTTAATTTTTATCTAATTTCTTTCGCGAAGAAAAATGCTAAAAAGAAAACACCAGCTATGTTAAAAGAAGTACTTATCAAAATATCAAAAATAACTAAGTTTTTTTCTAAAGTAAAATTGATTGTAACACTAATCTAAAAAAAATAAATTGTTAGTAACAGAAAAAATACAAAATGGAAAGTACTTGAAAACTTGTAGGCTCAAACAAATATTAAAGTAGGTGAAAATATTTTACATACGAAATTCCATTGCAGTACTAGAAAGCAAGAAGTCGTGCATAGGATACATATTTTTAAAGTTATGTAGTCCACAGAATACGAAAGATATCCAAGGTTCTTAAAACTATATTTATGTTACACAAAATCTTCTATGGCAACATCTTCAGAAAGCAGAATATTTTACTGACGATAACTTTATGATCGTTCACGGTCCCTTATCTATGAGGCAATTTTGTCTCTCTAAAACCCTCTGTTGCATTGGTTAATTATTTAAAGAGCTGGTAGTTATTTACTATCCATATTATTAGCGGGGTATCACACATCTGCTATTTTACAAAAAAACTCGACAACAGCAACTTATATTTAATTCTTAGCATCAAAATTGGCCTGCACTGGCGTTGGAATATATAACTGGAAGGAGGGGGGGGGGGGTTAACATGTATCTATAATTCTGTCTTTGTAAGACCCGTCCAGGGGTAGGGGTTAGGAATTTTGACACATCCCTCAGTGAACTTAAGCTTATGAAACACTCCTATAAGAAAGGGATTTTAGATTTAAAACTTGTCTAAGCGGGAAGAGATCCCTATTTTCTTTGTCCAAAGTTACTACACAAAGACAATCAGACATAAGTCCGAGCTTTAGGGATATCAGATAATATTTCTTAGGGGAGGATATTGGTTAGTTGCAGCAGAGTCCAAGCCTTTAAGGGGCTGGAAGATATGACTGGATATGGGGGGAGGGGAGGATAGGTCAAAGATCCAAATCTCCATTGTCCAAAGACAATATATATGTAAGTAAACAAGCTCGACCACTAGAAGAATATCAGATGTCTTCATTCTCTTTTTTCAGGGGGGGGGGTCTGATGGTTGGTAGCACAGGTACAGTCTGTAGAGGGGGGGGGGAATAAAAAAACGCCTATGATCTTTAAGAAAAATGAGCAAGCCCACACAGTGGAACACCTACTGCTTCATACTTCTCAATTTAAGAAATCTGCCGTATTTCTTATGAAATTATTTCTTTGGATAGAATGTCGAATATATTATTATAGATCACGTTTTTATAAGATTTTAAATGTGGCAAACAAGGAAAAATTTCTTTCAACTTCTAGACCGAGGTAAGTAAAAAAATTTGATATGCCTTATTCTAGTCCCCAAATTACTTGAAAGCGAACATAAAAACCAAGGACAACCAACACATTTTCTCCCATTTAAGAAAAAAATATTTCACATGTATTTTTGCCACCAGTGCCATCTGGCACTGGAGACCAAAAACTGGCATTCTTGTTTTCCATGTTTAGGTCCCAATTCTGTTATACACGAGAATAACTTTAATGACAGGTATATAAAATAAATATTTTGTCTATAACATTCATTTTACTCTTAACAACACTGGTCACTCCAACTTGGTTGTATCATTTCGAGTTCTTTTGAAAAGCCGAGTAAGTAGATGGGGAGACGTGTATGAGTATTTCCACACCAGGTCCTTATTTCATCTCTAACTTTTAAAGACTTATCACCTGTGTATTCAACGATTATGGCTTTGAAATTGCAGAAGTGGATAGATCAATATCAAATGATGGAAATTTTGTAGCAGAAATACCTATACAGCATGGGGATGATAATTTATCGTATTTTTTGATTATGCGAAGTTCTGATTACATTTTCAAAATCAGCACAAAAATTTATTTTAGATCCGCATACTTTAATTATACAGTCAAAGAAAAATTTTAATTGGTAATTCTGACACCGTGTAAGCATCTGCAGTAAACTAAATCAAGCCGAATTCTATCATCGAAACAAATTAGACAGAAAAAGCTTGTTGCACAAAAGCACTTACAAAACGTATAATTTTTCTCTAAATATACATTTTTGTTACCCTTTTACGAGTCAGAGATTTTTTTTTTTTTTGGGGGGGGGGGGGGTCAAACTTGGTAACCCCCTCCCCATCTCTGGATACGGCCTTTTGTTCTAGGGAAAAACAGCTTTCGGTAACTGCGTTTATGCTGCTTAGGAAAATATGAGATCAAAAATTATTTGCAATAAGATGTAAAGATTGTATCTCCCAATGTTAACAAAAATTATTAGGAACACTAGGGCTCGTAGTAGATGTATATATATATGATGTTTTACCAGTATTGTCATTGCCTTATCAAAGCATGTGAATTACACAAAAAATATTAAATTGATATGAATATCTATGGGAATATGCAGGAATACTTTTGAAAATCATGATTATTCAGGCTCGGGGGGCTATACCATGTGCCCCTTTCCCTATAAACGCATTACTTTTATTACCAGTATTACTAAAAACGGGATTACTGACGGAACCCATGTTTCATCGCGTCATGTTTCTGAAGGGTCAATCGAAGAGTATTTATTCTCTTTGTCACCCTTTCTTTTTTTTTGAGGATTTCACAAGACTAGAGCTAACTTTATAAATTTTTCAAAGATCAGGATGGTTTAACCTTTACGTATTGAAATTTGTGGGCCAAAGTTGTGACAAAGTAGCAGTAACGAGTGAGACTTTAAATTTTTTGACAATAAAAAAAGAAATTTTATGATGGCTGAATAATTTCAACACTGCTCTATTTCTGAAAATTTTACAATGTCCTCTGCATGTTTTACATTAGCCTTCATTCGGACACATCTTCTTCAACTCAGTCTCCTTTTAGTCATAAAATGCTATAAAAAACAACCCTCTTTTTTTCGGAAAATTTGATATAGTTTCCGTAAAACTTGGTCAGACTATTTCGGGCTACTTCTAAGATAAACTACTTCTCTTTTTAGTCAATTATCAAATCATTGCTGAAATTATAGACAGGAATCTTCCCATCCTTGTATTATACACTAGAATATTTACAATTAAGATTTCAAGAAGCGAGGCGCAATTTAAAAGTGCAAGTTACTATAGAATGAATCACTCAATGAATCAGTCTTCAAGAACGAATCACTCATTGAATCATTCTCAAAGAATGAATCACTTCATACTTTTTTACGGTAAAAAATGCGATGATAAGGAGCGCTAACATAAAAAGCATTAATAATCCTGCAGACAATTATGACAGCACTCTGGAAGAAAAATCCGCATCTTGAAAAGCGATATCTAGGACCCTGGATCCCGCCCCCCCCAAAAAAATACCAGATATAACCACTAATGACTAGTAATGTGTTCTCCAAAAGGTAGTTTCTTAGTTTCTACTTTAAGAATTTTTCTTGGAATATACTGTCACCTAAAAAACAAAAATTAGTACGGGAAGCTCGAAAGAGTCAAGCCTATGGCGATAATAATAATAAAAAAAAAAAAAAAAAAAAAAAAAAAAAAAAAAAAAAAAAAAAAAAAAAAAAAAAAAAAAAAAAAAAAAAAAAAAAAAAAAAAAAAACGTCATATGTAGCAGCGTCTGGTGGATCTATTTAAAAGGCAGAAAGAATCAAATAAGATTGGACAATTCCATTTTTGTAGAATTAAAGTTAAAATTCCTCTGTAAATAATAATATCAGGATTCTTTTGTTTTCAAGAATTGTTTTAACTAATATGCACATAATTTAACTAGTCAGCAAAAAGGTTTTCTAAGTTGGTTTGCGAAAACTCAGGCAGCTTAAGTAGACTTCCTGTCTTTAAACTTATATTGCTGATAGATTTAGGGGTTTAATCTTCCCTGCATTTTGAAGTGCCTGGAAAGACAAGTCTGCAGTAGTTCAGGCTACTTGACGATTCAAAAGTACCAACAATAAAACGTTTTGGAAAAAAAGGCTCATTAGGGCAAAATTAAATAATTATTAACTAGGGAGAAATGGCATAATTTTCACACTCTTCAAAAAATCGATAAGTTATGAAAACAAACTTCCAGGAATGAATCTAGAACCAAAATTATGCCTCGGAAAGGGGTTTTCAAGCTTAAAAAGAATAACAACGTTGACACACACACAAAAAAAGAAGACAAAAACTAGATGGTGATGTTTTTTTTTTTTTTTTTCTGTTTTTTTTACACTAGCACCAGAGACATCCCTTACCAGTTATTCCTAATCTTTGATGTAAATACGTAAAATCTTCAATTTCAAATTAAATACAAACAATATTTAGTCCATTTTAGACTGGAACAAATAATGCAGAGCCCAGCCTGTAGTCATGTCTCCGAACCAGTCTTGATTCTGATTGGCATAGAGCATAGATGCTTAACATAGCATGGTTCAAGCGAAGAATACACAACAAATGATTGTTTGACAGACGACATGTACTCATCACAACAGCAAAAATTCTCCACGATTCTTTCTTTAAATGTCGTGGTTAAGACTCGTAGTAAATTTCACATACGTTCCTATTCTAATCGTACTATTATGTAGAATTATCCTGAGGATCAGGGAGTCATAATCGTCCGACACACTAATGGTTCCTTATCTAAGCAAGGCATATTTGTTTAATCTTTGTTTAAAGAAATCAACAAACAGCTTTGCAGGCTGATAATCCTTCCCAAAGACAGTTCAAAATCAATATGCTACACGCGGTTAAAACTTATTTAGTCTTCTTTATCTTCCTTCCAAATAACTTCTTTGTCACCTAGTCAGAGGAAACGATCAATGTTAAATGTGGTTATAGTCAATAATGTAGAAACACTACAAATTGTAATTTACAACCTTTGACTTGGTATAACTCTCTATGATTTGTTCATAATGAGTCAGTCAATTTCTTACTTTTCAACAAGAAAACGTTCATATCATTTTTACCCTTGACAAAAATTGTCCCCCTCTCTTCCGTTTCATACCTCTCAATGAGTGAATCAACAACAGCCACCGGAAATTGAATCCTCCCGTTGACCCCCGTCGAATCCATTCGACTTGCAATATTCACAGCATCCCCCCATATGTCGTACAACAACTTCGAAGTGCCTAAAACCCCTGAAGTGACATCACCGGAATTAAATCCTATCCTAATAATAAGATTGAATTCTAAAAGATCTCGATTAAAATCTTCAACAGCTTTTTGCATTGCTAATGCAAATTCAATAAGCTCAAACAGATGTTGATTTGGATGTGAATTTCGCTCCCTAAGTTGGGAGTCTAAACCAGACGCTGCCATGTAAGTGCTGCCGATAGTTTTGATTTTATCTACATTTTGAAATTCGGGCTTATTGAGTAATTCATCAAAATCTCCAATGAGTTCATTCAAGAATCTTAGATATTCTTTGCCGCCAAAATAAGTTTCATCGTACATTTCATTGAAATTGACAATGCTTGCAAATATAATTCCAACATTTTTGTGATTTTCCGAGTATTTGGCTGTATTTTTCAGAACTTCGACTACGTTCTCCGGCATTATATTGTTTAATAGCCAATCAGCTTGATTCTTCATCGTCTGAACCTTTGCTTTGCCCCGTGATGCAACAACATTACAGTGAAAACTCATTCTAAAGCTAATCTCAAACTCACGATTTAAATACCAAACCAATAAAAGCAACAGGAAAACATCAACGACAATCTCATAATGTAGCATATGGCGAGATTCATAGAGTTCAACCTCATTGCCAAAAGCAGAAGAGTTATCAGTCAGGGCTCTAATTTTACCCTCGAAAGGACAAGGGCAAATCAGACCTGACAGGACAATTACATAAGCCACGCCACCAATGGTGGCTAAAGTACTTTTCATCCAACAGTTAAGCTGGGTAAAATTACCAAAGTGAACTAATCCTAGCCAAAACACGTACCCGTAAATAGTAAAAGTCTCATCAAGCTCCGAGATGGCATTACAG
>CM051265.1:19844214-19971714 GCA_027921565.1 Artemia sinica | reverse complement strand
AAGAAATCATGGAGAGCATTACAGGGGAAAACGTTAACACATACACATTTAAGATAATGTCTGTGGCTGCAACGCTTGTTAATAAGGCTGTACCAGTTATTAGCGGACAGTCAGTTGCCGTTGATCCAGCATAATGTTTCAGCAGCTCGTGACAACTGCTGGAAATTGCGACGAAGATTTGGAGTCATACTTTAAGTATGAATTGTGTTCACCGCCTCCATCTTCGAAGCAAACGGACTTCTATGATTAGCCGATAAGCCTGCCCTCACGGACGCGATGTGGCGTCTAGTTGCAGAGCAGCAGCCAAAACTGAAGACTTCGTCAAAGATTTCAATGACAAGCATAAAGTTCTCCAAGGTTGGGGCACTACTTCAGCGAATACCTTGGTAAATAAAAACAAGTCAACTTATGATACTATCTGCCAAAAGCGGGGGTGCAAAGGACATCGGTGATTTTCGACGGGTGCAACCAAGCACCCTCAATCAAAGACATCACCCATTTGAGACGGAAAGAGACACGATCGTACCCGCAGATCGATTTGGCAGGAATACAATCAGCTATACAAAGAAAGAAGTGTTCCTAAGCAACTTCAAGGATAAGAAAGCAATCATCGTCATGAACAGTGAGTACCTAACCAAACATGGGTGTTACGCATACCAAGCAGAAGATGACGCTGATCTTCTCCTTGTTCTAACTGCAGTTCGATCTGCTTCTTTTATACCTACTTTCCTGGTTGGAGACCTGTGTCAGCACGCAGAGACAGGTAGCCAAGCAATCTGCTTTTACTCTGAGCCTCGACCTTGAATCTGAAAGAATAGAATTTGGGATATAAATACAAAGAAAAGCAAACTTTTATCTCGTATGTGCAGCACACTCCTGTATACCCACGACTTCCTTGGGTGCGATTCAACTTCTCGTGTCTATGGCACTGGGGAAGTCAGCTGGATTACAGCTTCTGATAAAAAAACAACAAGTTTTACGTATCTGCTAAAGTTTTTATGAACCCAATATCCACCAGGCACGACATTTCAGCAGCTGGGAAGAAAGCAATCATGCTTTTGTATCAGTATCCAGGCGCAATTTCAACCCTCGATCTGTAGCGTTATCTCAAATTCATCGAGAAAGTTAAATTATCTGCTTCGTATGTTGAGTCTAAAGTTCTTCCTCCCACCAGTGATGCTTGCAGCTTCCACTCATTTCGAGTTTATTTGCAAGTTAAATTACGGAAAACCCTGGGATGTAATCTCAACCCTGCCCAGGTCGGTAATTCAGAAGGGATCATATCACCCTATTTTTGGTGAACTCCTCGCTGCCCTCAACTCTCTCCTTGCAGTTTTTCACTGTAACAGCAAAACTGACTGCTCAAAGATGCGATGCACTTGCAAATGAAATGGTACAAATTCAACTGGGCCTGTGGACCTTGCAAGGGAACAAGTTGTGCTAACTGTGTTACAACTGCGTTTCTCGGAGTTGGTGATCTGGAAGATAACTATGATCTATGAAAATTTATATTGCGTTTTTTTTATAAAATTTGTATATTATATACCTGAAAATGTAGAGAATGTTGTAATCGTAGTTAAACCATCAAAATGGGTGATAGTTTTCATTCTACATTTTAAGACCGGTTACTTTCAGAACCAGCGCGGTTTAGCACTGAAGGAATATTTAAATAAAAGTTTTAATTTTAAGTTCAAATAAAGATGATTTTCATAATCACCATGATCTAGTACCTTATTCTAGACATCAATTTTGTTGCTGTACACCTATATATGGAAACACGAATTTCACCCCCTTAAAAGCAACCTCAACCTTAAAAAAACATAGTTGTGAAACAGCCAGGTGAGCAAACTTTACATATGTGGAATCAGCGCATTTTTCTGAGTCGGGTAGTCAAAGACTCATCTCTCTTGCAATTTGTTTGGGGTCAAACCGTTCCCTTCCTGAATAGTTTTACAACATCTTGAGAAAATCTCAAGATTATACCCGATTCACATTATAGTCACATTTGTTGATAATGTACCCTGTTCGTTATTTCTTGCGATGAACATTGTTCAACTTTTAAGCATAAAATTGGGGATTGACCAATTAGAGCCAAAATCTAAGGCACAGTTTCCTGAAACCAGATGGGAACAGATCAGCTTTTATTACAGCGCCAGCTCCTCAATGCCAAGTGGTTGAGTCGAACTAGCCGAGTGGTTGGCACACTAGACTTGAAGTCCAGTGTCCATAAGGGCATGGGTTCTAGTCCTGGTGTGGCTGATTATTTGGTTTGGAACATGGGTCAGCGTTGTGACCCTGCAAGCTCAGCCGGATGCAACCCAGCTCCAAATGGGTACCTGAAGTAATGTAGCGGAAAAACATGACAAGCGTCGGCTGATTTGCCCCCAACCACGCAATGCACTCCCAGACAAAGGCATAGAATCAGGAAATCAGTACCTGTGCTACGCAGACCATTGGTCAGCATGCGAAAAAGTAAGTTTAATAAATGTCATAGGCAACAACTTTGCGATCTTTATGCGCGAGAAACGAAACATACAAACTACCATGATCATAATGACAGCTAATAAAAACTTAATGAGAAAATTACATTGACTTCATCAAGCAACTGAATTTCCACTGAAGATTTCAAGGGATAATCCCTAAAATTAACCTAATTATTTTAGTACTTTTTATCCAAAGTGTACGGTCCTTAAGTCACACCAATGAGAAGGAGAATCTTAAAATCATTACCATCACTATCATTACATAATCGTCATCATCAGTCTTGATAAAAGCATTCCACCAGTTTCATGTCATTTCATTTTTCCGCTTCTGTAGTACAAGTGTGACGACAAAATCAAAGAAAAACACAGATCATTTGTAAATCTTGGCTTTTCATTGACAAGTTTGACTAATATGTAGTCTGGGCATTGAATTTTCTTTTTGAGTAAAGATTAAGCACAATCAGACACAAGGGACAGTCCAAATAAAAGAAAATCACAGGATATTCCCCAGGGACGTAGTTTTATCATTAAAATAACACAAAGACTCTAACACCTTAGTTTGTTTTAATCCACTAGTGTTTTATCCTATTCGCTAGTTAGTTTCTGAATGATCTTTATTTATTTATAAATATTTTTTTAGTTAGTTTGATCCTGTATTTGATGTTGGACAAAGCCAAAAGCCTGAACCAACCTTCAGTTCAGGATGTGCACTCTTTGATTTTGAAGCTTTCCAGTAACTGCAAGAGAGGTAGATCACCAGTTGTATTCTCTGGTGTATATTCAATATGAGTCCATGTTCGTTGTTTTTTCTTTCTTTAAGTTTTATTTTACATCTTTTTTATTTTAGTTCTTTATTTTTCACTTTGTCAACTGGTTTTGAGTCAGTTTAACATTATGCCTATTTTTTTTCTTTTTATCTATTTACTTTTTTGTCTTCAAACCTTATTCACTATTTTATCTTTAAACCGATTTTCGATTTTTTCTTTTATTTAGCTTTTTTTTCTATTCCATATTTCTTTCAAGGTTAAAGACGAACGCCCAACCGAAACAGGATTTTGTGTTTTAGGCCTATTTTTCTTCATTTCTCATTGAATTGCTATAATGTACAGAAGTCAGAAAAACAAAGCCCGGCAGGACTACCTTTGAGCAGGATACTCCCCGTCAGAAATACCAAAAATGAGCTCCGCCCAAGGATCCATCAGCACACGGCATAGCCTACCCGCAAATACATCAAAGCTGAAAACAAAACGAAGAAATTAACAGGACTAGCGGCATAATCATCATAGTGGCATTGATGGATCCGCGAAAATTTTATTAACAATAAAAAAAAGAGAAGTATATATAACAGCAATTGAGCAACATCGATATTTAACCAATTTCAATTATAGAAAAACGCATATAAAATTAAAAACGTGTTTAACCACAAACCCCCTAATATGTTCCAACTTATTAAAAATTACCTGTGACAATACTGCGTTTAAGTACGAACCACCTAATCTGTTGCGACTTACTAAAATTACCTGTGACAATGGTGCGTTTAACTAAAAACCTCCTAATCAGTTACAACTATTAAAAATCACCTGTGACAGTGGTGGTCTTAAGAAATATGATCTATGAGATTCATCCTCCTGAACACACTTAATCAGTTGAAGATCAGACTGTTTCCTGAGATTATGAAAGCGGTTGATACTCTCTTGAATTGGTACAATGGATATTTCAAACACACTTGTGTCATTGTCATCATCAACTGAGGCTCTAGAACTCCAGTAACCACTGGCTCGATGGGGAGCCTCCACGTCAGATGGCCCTCCATTCCTTAAAAGTATCTGAAATAAAAAGTTGAAATATTCATTTCTGCTAATATCTTACTTTTGCTAAGAAATATACACTATATATAATGCAGGTAACGTTTTATACTGGTAATGTTTTATCTGCAGGTAGCGTTGAAAAGGTTGAATGGTTCAAAGCTTTAAAATGTAAATAGTGGTTTTGAGCTAGCTATTTATAGTGTTTGAATTTTTTTTTTTTTTTTAGAGGTTATATGAAAAGTTATTAATTATGAACGTTATTAAATTTTGGTTTGCTTATAAATGAAGTTGTGAGCCATATTAAGCCCACTGAGTTTTATTTTGGGAGTTGATATGCGCATACATATCGACCGGTTTGTTTATTTGTTTTGTTTAATTTTTGTTTCTTGTGTTTATTTTATTGTGATAGTTAATACGTCCTCGGATGTTGTAAGATGCAGAAGTTATTTGGGGAAGATATGGTTCTCTACTCCTCCTTTGACTTTTCCTTGGCCATATTGATTTTTGATAATGGTTAATTTAACCAGTAGGTTGAGGGAACTTAAAAGGAGCCCACTGGATGTGTGTGGATTGATAGATGGTGTTCTGCATCGGGACTATGATGTAGGTGAGAATGTTGGATGTTTGGATTCCCGGTATGCTTTTTTGTGTGAGATGTGTGATTGGAAGAATATGAGAGAAATGAAAGTCTACACGTGAACTGTTAAAGGATAAACACATCATATGAGTTCCTTGACGAGCTATGTCTTAAAACAGAGCCGCACATCCTGGCCTTAACGGAAACTTAGCTAAAGGTTTCTTAGTATCCCTTTTAATTTAAATGCATTTATGTCTCGCTCTAAGTTTAGTTTGACCAGTTTTTAATGCATTTATGTCTCGCTCTAAGTTTAGTTTGACCAGTTTTTATCTTTTTAATTTTTTAATTGACTTTTTACAGTTTTAATTATTGACTTTTAAATGATTGTTCATTATGGTTTTCTCTATTTTGTTGTTGTTCTTTGCATTTTTAGTGTAACCATTTATATTGTCGACTCCAAAGTCCGAATTCGGCCCTTTGTGGGCTTGTGATAGCGATTTTTTTGAAATAAATATCTTATCTAAAGGATTATAATTCTACTTTATTAGAAATAGAAGGTTATAATATGTATATGCAAAATAGGGTACTACACCAACGTGGTGGTTTAGCTGAATATGTAAAAAGTGGTTTTAGTTTACAGATTAGTTCGGATTTAGCGGTTAATTATGAAATGAAATTTGAGTCTATGGTTCTTGATGTGAGTAATACAAATAATAAGTTTATGGTTGTAGTGATTTATAGACCACATTCAAGTAATGTTGAGGAGTTTATCGAACTGATTGATGAATTTTGGGAAAGTTACTAAGTTCAAGAATACCATGTTTTATATGTTGGGATTTTAATATTGATTTAAATATGGTTGATAGAAATAGTAAGGTAAGACATTTTGTTAACATAATGTTAAGTTTTGGTTTTTATTCTGCAATTAACATATGCACACGAGTGACAGAAAATTCAGAGTCTATAATTGATAATATTTTTGCAAATGTCAATTATTTATGCCCCACAGTAGTTATTAATAGCGTATCTGACCATTTTGGGGTTGCAATATCTGTACCTGGAATTTTTGGTCCAAAACCCAAGAATAAAGGTGTGCCAAAGATGCCTTATGTGGATTGAAATGTGCTTTTGAAGTTTAAGCAGAAGCTTAAAAGTGCAGATTTTGAGTTTCTTCAGGATAGTACAGGTATTGATACCAAATTTGGTAAATTGTATGAAAAAATAAATTACTATTTCAAGAGTGTTTGGAGTTTAAAGAGACAAAGCAGACATAAGTTGCCGATTAAACCTTGGATTACAAAAGGATTACTAGCCTCAATGGAAAAAAGGCAAGTGATGTATAAAAGGCGCGCGACTCAAGGTTCAGCATCTGATAAAGAACAATATAAAGAATTTAATAGAAAGTTAAAAGTCTTCTAAGAAAAGCAAAAATGGATTACTATGCACAGAAATTTAAAGATTATGAAGGAAGCCCGGCTAAAACTTGGCAACTGATGAAGTCGGTAATAAGCCCAAATAGTGAACCAATAACTCCTAGTAATTTGCCGTGGGAGTCGGATAGTGGTGTAGCCAATAACTTGTGTACCCACTTTTCAGAAGTAGGGCTAAAAATATCGACATCTGTGGAATGCATAAATGGTGATGGTACATACCAGAATTTTCTTCCTGAAGCAAGTGATACAACCATTTATCTTCAACCAGTGAGATCGCGTGAACTTGAGGATATCTTAAGAAGTATGAAAAAATCGGCAGCTGGATTGGATTTTATAACCTTTCAAATAGTTTAAAAAATAGTTTGAAATTGATTTATAGACGACTGATTGATTATTTTGAAAAAAGATGTTTTTTGTTTTTTTTTCACTCTAGTCAATTTGGTTTTAGAAAAATAAGTCTACAGAGCATGCTTTATTATTTTTGACAACATTTGTTAACGATTGCCTAGATTCAGGTTTAAAGGTGGGTTCAATTTTTCTAGATATTATGAAGGCTTTTGACTGTGTTGATCATAAGATTTTATTGGCTAAGCTTGAAAATGCTGGAATTCGTTTTAAAAGTCTGAAATTGATTGCTTCATTTCTTGAAGGAAGAATGCAAAGAGTACGGCTGGGCACAGTCCTGTCAGAAGAGATGGTAGTAAAGTGCGGTGTGCCACAGGGGTCTGTGTTGGGTCCCCTATTATTTCTTGTGTACATTAATAATTTAAATGGATGCCTCAAACAACTGTCAACTCCAAGGTACACTGATAGCCCGGTGCGAACAATACTTCCAAGTTTTGCTGATGATGCTCAATTTACAATGGCTGCGAAAACAGAAGCAGATTTGAAAAATGGCATGAAACAAGGAATGGTGATAATCGAGAGGTGGATGCGAGTGAACAAACTGCTTGTTAATCAGAAGAAAAGAATGTTCATGTTATATGGCAGAAGTGCAAACTACTATCCATGGATTGAAGAAATTGAGTTAGTAAATGGAAGCATAAAACAGTTAGTAAATGGAAGCATAAGTATTGTAAGGTATCTTGGTGTAATGGTAGATGAATGCCTAAGTTTTAAAGATCATATTGCATTTATATGTACTAAATTAGCCAAAAATGTTGGAACTCTGCGGAAGCTGAAATTTTTTTCCCCAAAAGGTTATTAGAATGTTATATTTTTCTCTCATTCATCCATATTTGCTGTACTATGTTACAGTTTGGTCGTCGGCGTTCACCAGCCATTTGTATCCGCTCCGTTTGTTGCAAGATAAAGCTGTAAGAGTTTTGACCAATGACTTGTCCCAGAATTCGGTAAGATCGAAGTATCAGCAATTAAAAATTTTACCATTCTTTGGTTTGGTTAAATTTTATGTAAATTGGTTTGTGTGTAAATTTTTTTTTCTAATTTGTTACCTGCATGTTTTTGGGAACTGTATAATGAAAGCGAACATAGTTATGAAACTAGAAATGTTGAATTAGTTATAACGCCGGTTCCAGTTACTACCAGATCTAAATTTTCTATTAGGTATATTGGTCCCGAAGTATGGAACAGGCTTCCGGCGGAAGTAAAAGGTAAGAAGGTTCTTGAGGAATTTCGTGTTTCTTTGCGATGTATTTGTTTTAACCAGTATTGTAGACACGGATAAGGTGACTGATCTGGGAGTGAGTATATGCTTGTGAATGTTAAAAGAGAAATTTATTTGTGTGTTGATTGAGGTGATTGTCGGTATATGAAAGGAAGCATGATGAATCATTGAGTATGAGCGTGGGATTCCTTTAAGTTCCCGGTGAAAAAAAAAATTATTATCCTTAGAATGTTGATTAATTGTTTAGTAGTGATGGGGGAGGGGAGGAGGAGTCAGAGAGTTTTATTTCCCCGAGGAAGTGTATTAGTGTATAAGCAGTGAGGTGTTCCTTTTTTTGGGTCATCCCAAACACGCTAATATGCGTCGGGACCTATTTTGATATTGTTGGTATTATATGCAGTTTCGTTTTGTTAGTATTACATGGAGATTTGTATGTTATTTTTTTTGTGACCCATTTGTTAATATATATATATAAAAAAAGAAATGCTATACACACAAAATACAAAAAAAATTGAGCACTGTCATATATTTTTTACTATTTTTGCTTACTACATATTTGCTTTTTTATTTTATTTACTATATATATATATATATATATAAAAGAAGGAAATGGTGCCAAAGTTTAGAGTGGATAAGGATATAAGGCTCGGAAAGTTGTTCACAAGTACGTGAAGTTTGTCGATCCAATCTATATTTATGACGCTAGCCAATTTTTTTACCATGTTTTTTAGTTTTCGGTTACTACGGGCCGTAGTTTGTTTTTTACTAGGCTGCAGCACCAGTGCAAACATAATGTAAAAAAGGTAAACAGTTAAATAGGGGCTATAGGACTTAATCCAAAAAATACAAAAGTCTTTAATAAAAAAAAAGATATTTAAACAATGTAAAACATTTGAATTCAACATGGATAATATAATATAAATCTTGGAAAAGAAGTTAAAAGCTGACATGGTTTGTTCCACAATAGGATGAAATTATTTCTGTGTTTTTTAAGTATATCGTAGGCTAATTACCTTTACGCCAAAATTTTGATAACACGGCCATATAGATTTGAAATGTAATTTCAATATATTTTTCAACTTTTGATAACACGGCCATATAGATTTGAAATATATTTTTGTTCCAGATTGGACGCTGTAAGGCCAACAGTTGTGCTATAGTAAAAACATTGGGAGAGCTCCAAAAGCGATATTTAAATTTAGTATTAAAGATTTAAAGAGCCTAAACGACAATTTGACAGGGTCTCGAAAAGTGAACAAAATAGGTTGGGCGTTATAACATGCATATTCTCTCTTATAGATTTTTGATCGGTAGAGGATAGATAGCTTGGCTAGAGCTATAGCTTATATTATTAGGCATATAAGTTATATGCTAAGGTACATATATATTTACATATACTATATGACTATACGAGCACGTACAAGGTCAATATATATATATATATATATATATATATATACATATATATATATATATATATATATATATATATATATATATATATATATATATATTATATATATATATATATATATATATATATATATATATATATATATATATATATATATATATATATATATATATATATAAAATCCGTGGACCTCCAGCTTAAAAATCTGTTTGCATATTAGGACTCCTTTCGCCCTAAGACTTATTGATGTGGATTTTCAAACTGTTAAGAGGACTGCTTTTGGCAAACCAATATTTATGTTTCTAACTGTGATTCTTTGTGCACTATGATCCCATTGGCCCAAGTACTTAAGGATTCAAGTTTCAAGCTTATATGCCCCAAAAATTGGCATTAGGAACTTTACATTAGGAACTCCTTGATCCTAAAAATTACAGATTTAAGGTTCAGGTTGCTTATTGTAAACACCTTTTGGTGTTGTTAGAGCCCCATTTTCTGGAAAATGATTATTATCATTTTTCTCTTTTTGCCCTAGTTTTCTAGGACTAGGACTTACAGACATATTTTTTACGTCTATGTAGACTTCAAGCAGTTCTAAGAAAACTTTTTTAGCCTTTTGGGTAAAAAAAAAAAAAAAAAAAAAAAAAACGGTTTGCCGCTTTTTGAAGGCTTGTGCCCCCCAACGTAAATTTTCTCGCACATTAAAATTCCCTTGGGACAAGAACTTGTTCAGTGACTTACAGATGTAAGCTTCGAACTGTATAGGGAGAAAATGTCATTCGGCCTAATTGTGGATCCTTTTTTCTCCCTCACAAGTGTTATTGATCGCGTTAGCCCAAGGAGAAATCACTTTGGCCCAGGGAGCTATCAGGTTATCCAAGGGAGATATCGTGTTGGCCCAGGGAGCAATCGCTAGAAGTTTCAAGTTGATAAGCCGTGCCACCAATCTAGAAATCGATTTTCATATTAGCATCCCCACGGTTAGATACGAATAAATGTTTTAAAAACTATACCCAAGCCAAAGAAAGGGTACTTCGTTCGCTTGGTAGTCAACAGATTCGTATATATATATATATATATATATATATATATATATATATATATATATATATATATATATATATATATATATATATATATATATATATATATATATATAATATGGAAAACTGCAATCAGGCCAAGGGGGGAAGTGGTCATTCTTACATACTAACATTTGCCAGAACAGATGAGTGTCGACTATTGCTGCTTCTTATACCAGAGTCTTTGCGACTATCCAATGTGACAATTGAGTTGTGCATATCCAATAAATGCTCCTCAATCAAAAGTGATGCTGTCGCTTGCTCCTCTTCTGGTTTCTCCTCCTGATTCTGTTGAAAAGAATAGTATAAAGGGCTTTTTCAATAGAAATAACCATTTCAAGCCATTTTAGGTCAAAATTTGAAATGGAAAAATTGTGGCATATACTACCCAGGAGCACAAACCTGCAACTATTTACCTTTTGACCAAAACTGTGCCTGCATTCTATAGAACTTTGTAGTTGATTTCCGTAGGTTTGTCAGCAGGAAAGACCCCTGATTGGTTAAAAATGATGTCATGAGATCACTTTCACCCAATCAGAGGCTTTACCAGTGACAACTCTGCGAAGATTGATTGCTAAAGCTCTGTCGGGTGTAGCAACGACAGGAAAATAAGCCCCACTATCTGGCTATGAAACAACCGAGACCTTAATTCTCTTGCAAAAAATTAAGCTCTTCTTAATATTCTACCCTTAGTTTTAGGCATGAAAACAACAGAAAAAGTTTTAATTGTTCATAGCCTATCAGTATTAGAAGAAACTAAGATATCCTACCCGCATATCAAGAAGAAAATTTTGGCAAATTGAATCCAGCCGAAACATATTACTGCTTATAATGGTTATATTTAGGACACAAAAAAAGAGAACAAACGCATGACTTTCTTCTTTTTGCTATCAGAGTTTTCCTTAGCAATATGTACATAGGAAACGGGAGTATACTTTAAAACAGAAAGAAGATCCAAACACAGTGTTTTTATCTTTTACTTATTTGCCACAGTTTGCCTTATGACTTTGTTGACTAAAATGAGGAAAGAAAGAAAGAAGAAGTATAGTCTGAGGTGCTTGACATCAGAGGCGTGGGTGGGGGTAACCCATAAAACCATTTCTAGGTCACACCATACAAATAGTAATCACCAGCAAAGTTTACATACACTAGACTTTTAACCTTTAAACTGAACTATTGAAAAAAAAGAATATTCGGCAAATGTGCAACCAAGAACACTTTAAATTTGGATCTGCCCTTTCTTTAAATGGACTACCGCTGGACGACCTTGTTCAGATAAACAGTACCAATGTGGTTTCAAACGGGCCAGAACACTTTCGTACAAGAAGTCGGAGATGGGGAGCATGCCTCTAAAAATCACAACTCTCGCGCCCCGTTTGTCCAACATTCTTGCCCTAAAAATTTCAATCCAAATAGTAAAAAAAAGTAAATAAAAAATGTCAAGTTGTCAGCTGAAAGGCTAGTGACGGTTGAGGGGATTTTAGAGGAGCTGCGAGACCTCTTTGTGTCTGCAATCATGCACACTAAATATCTTGTACGAGTCAGCTTTAAAGAAGGCATAACGTACCCGCGTTACTGCTATAAAGCTGACAGGGAGATCAGTGGGGTGTGTTTCACGGGCCCATGTCCATTTTGCACCTTAAATCATATACGATTGAAATTTTCTGATTTAAACAAGGTCTTTCATGCCCACCTTTCTGTTGAAAACTGGAGATTGGAGGGGCAGCGGTGTCAGAGGGATCGTATCCGCTTTGGTCGTCAATCACAGAGATTGAAAATCTTTGAATGATTCCGGTTTCAATGGGTTACAGCATACCTACCCCTGCGCTTAAAAAAAAGGTTGTCAACAGGAGAGATAAAATGGCACTGGAGAGCCCCTGGTCCTTCAGTTCTCCAATCATAATCCTTGCCTGAATCTGGTTCAATTAAGGTGATACATGCCTACCTCTCTTGCTGAGAAATTGGCGGAAAGAGGGGCACGAGGATGTTGCAGGGGCCACGGACCCACTTTATGCCTCCCTTTATATAGATTGAAAATCACTTAATGATCCTGCTCCAAACAAAATGCAACGTGCCCGCCATTCTGCGAAAAAAAAACTGGTAAGGAGAGGGGGGAAGAAAGAAGCCACGGGGTACCCTTTGTGTCTTCTATAATACTAATTTAAAATCATTGCTTGATTCTGGCTCTGACAAGATGTCACTTGCCCAAATTTTTACTGGAAGAGCACGCAGTAGAAAGGAGGGTGACTTAGACTCAAAGAATAAAAATCCTTGGATGGTCTAGGTTAAAACAATGTGCAATAATCCTACCTTTCTGCTAAAAATTAGAAGCGGGAGGAGCACAAGGGAGGAGAAAAGAGTAGAGGCTTCGGGTCTCCATTCACAAACAGCTATTTTTGTACCCAAAATAGCGAGAAGGAAAATAGCCTGCGACTAGAATTAAGACTAAATTAAGCATTTGGGACCTTTCTGGGGTCAAAGTAAAGGACTGATGCAGACTAAAAAGAGGCCCGGTGTAGATCGCTCCTTATTACCCCCCCCCCCTGGACCACACCTGATTATCAGGGGCATCACTAGCCTTTTACCTTTGTGGAGGGGGGGGACGTCCAAAATGTGCCAACGAATTCAGGTAGGCGCCGACGATAACTGAAATTTTCTACTTCGTTTTTTATGCGTTAAAATAATGTTTATTAGTTGCGGAGAATTGACATATATTGTAGAAAAAAGTCAGGTATAAAAGTAAAATCAAGACAATGAAAGTAAGCTAAACTTTAAGGCTGCGCGGCTTTTCAACTTTCAACTTTTCTACTAGTAGGTTGAGGTCAATTTTTTCCAGTAGGTCTTTTTCTGACATCATGAGCATGAGATGGTCAAGTGGATCGTTTCCCATAGTTGAGCTCGATCAGTTCTTGATGATTTTCAACTTGCCAAATATTTGTTCGCCTTCGGGCAATGTCAGTGGAATAGTTTTTTTCAAAAGTGAATGCCCTGTAAACTAAAGGTAACCCTCGTCTTTACTTTTTTGCTAGAGAGAACAACTCGGAAAACTCAATGATACTTCCAGCACTTTTGCAAATCTCTACAAAAAGAACGATAATGTTCCCTCTCTGGGCTAGGCATCTGAGGTATTGAATATTTCTTCCTAACTTCTTGGAAATGTGAGCTTGTGTGGTTCCTCAAAGCGCCCTTTCACGTTGCTTGCAAAATCGTAGCATTGAAATGCCAGTTTTTCTACATTGATACAAGCCTTCCACAAAACTCGTAGAATTTCTTCTGGAATATTGGCTCTTTTCTTTGGCTCAGAATCTACAATGACGGACAAACGCTCCTTAGCGGCTCCCTCTCTATCAATGTACCGTACACCTACAGGTAAACATTCTTTATGGCTGACAGCGGGTGTTTCGTCTGCAAAGATGCCAAAGAAGTCACCTTCACTAACTTCTGCTACGAATTTTTGAACTGGCCCGGTTCCAACAATCGCAATTAATTTATTTGGGCTACTACCCGACAAATAGCTGGTTACATTCAACTTGTTCTGGTTTTTCATCCAGTGGCCCATTTAAATGTTGTATCTCGAAAGAAGATTGGCTAGCTCAACGTGATTTTCTCCATCATGATTCTTCCCAGGAAGTACCAGCCCTTGTTTACCTAGAGCGTTGGTAATATCTAGCAACATGTATATAATTTGACACCCTCCTTCCCTTTCTTTTCTGACTCTATATCTTTCATGAACAAATAAAGGTTCAAATGTGGATGAGTCCATTTATTAGACAGTGAAAACAGATACAAAAGTCTGGATATTTCGACCACATGTACAGTGGTCACCATCAGCAGAAATACTAAAGCATGAAAATAAAATAAGCATTATACCAAACTAACGTATTTATACAAAACAAAATAATAACGTTGAAGTTACTGTGTGCTTACACAGTAAAGGCCTCTGTTAACTTTGTGCTTAGTGTCAGTCTTCGACAAAATCACTTAAAGTTTCGTCCCTGGTTTTTATCAACATATTAAGTTGCAGCTACCGCTGCAACCACTATCGTCACCTTTATTCAACGTAACTATGGCCAACTCTGATGTCATCTTTGTCAGTCTTCTTACCATCATCGTTATCTCTATCATTAAGTAATTTACTCAACAATACCCCTACAAAGCTTTTAACGCACCCTTATCTCCAGAAGTTTCTCCAACAATCTCCAATAATGAGTTTTCCTCCGACCAGTGGCGATGCACCGCAAAAAGTAGATAGTGGCAAACCCTGGGGATGGACACGCGGGACCGGACACCTCTTGGGAATCAAAAACCTCTTTTCCGACAAACAAACATTAAAAGCATTTAAAGCCATTTTAACTTCAAGTTTAGCTTTCCCAAGTCAAATTGATTCATACGCCTACCAAACTGTTCGTCTTTTCTTATGTTTAATAGACCGAAAATCTTTTTGTAGTTCTATCCCTTTCGTCAACCTCTCTAGGGTAAAATCCTGAGTCCACCAGTAATTTTAAACAAGGGTACGCAACAACGACCTACCTCAGATATGGGCTTAGAAGCACTATCTTCTCGCTTTAAAATACTAGGGTCAGAGTCTCTCAATCTCTTGAATCGCTTCCGCTTTTCTTTCAATTTTTCCTTCAGATCTTTATTTTGTTGTTCTTGTTTGTTTTGTTGTTCCCGTACTACTTGCTTTACTTCTTGAAGTGTCAGTGGGTCTGTTGCGTAATTGTCGAGAATACTGGGAAGAGATGAAGATTTTTTGCCAGTTTTGTAACTTTGGAATTTTCTCCCACTACAAGGAGGTTGTGATGTCTTCCTTATTGGTGAAGGAGGTACAAATGATTCAGCATCCAATGTCATGTCAACACTCCGGATATCCGTTCTTCTTCCAAGAATAAAGTAGGTTTTCATTCCTAATTTGGTTACAAAACAATTATTGTTAAATCAAACATTAACTTAACATCAACAGTATACTAAAAGAGTTGTAGCGTAAAGCTGAAATAGTTGTTGAAAAATAAAAATAAATTTAAAGGTGAAGTTTTATTCCTAATCCACTACGAAGTCTAAATGAGCATAAAGGTTTTCAAAGTGATGGAAGGATATATTTATTTACCTGAACAAGTAATTATAAACTATTAAAACAAAAGCAATAAAGAGATTTAAAAAATAAAAACATTCTATTATGGGGATAATTATACATAGGTAGAATTATGGGAAGACACCAAAAGAGTTTTTTTTCAGGAAAAAGGGTTGACCAAAACGCCTAAGGTACACTGATTAAGAAAACTTATTAAGCTTTGCCAGTGGGCCTTTTGTCTGGACTTCTTTCTTGTTTTTCAATCCCTTTTTATATTTTCCCTCATTTTCTGGGGCCTTTTTATATATTTGATACCTTTGACTTTTTTCTGGTATTAAATGTTAAACATGCTTAATTCAATAAACATTTATTTAAATAGGAATAAGTAAAATGCTTGCCGGTTTAAATTTAAGCAGCAATATATTTACATAAAAACAAATAAATGAATTGAAAGGCAACAGAAATTAAAATTTCACTTTCAATCAACTCAGAGGGAAGGAAAGACGAGGAAGTATTAGAAGATGCCCCAGGTTCCTATATAAAACGTAGATCATTATCGTCTTATATGAAGGTGTTAAATTTATTATTTGAAGAAAACCACCTATTATGCTCCTATGACTCCTCTAGTGTTCTTTGTCCACTGACTGCTATTGCAAGAGGCGTTTGTAGTTTATAAAACCAATTAAAGAGAATGGGAGCCTGATAAAGAGAGGAGCTTTCTGAGAACACAAAAAAAAACAAAACAAAAAAAAAAAAAAACACCAGCGCCATTTAACTACTACCACTCATTGCAACACCGAGCCGCCAGAGCCCAACACAGCTACGTACCCTCCTTCTCTGCCTGACCTATTCAAAGCTTCAGTCTTTATCCTCTCCCATGAAGTTTTCATTTCAATTAAATCAATTCTTATGACCTCTTCTACCCCACTTGGGGAGGATCTGCTTTTCGTTTCACCCTTGATGGCTGGCAAAAAAGCACAATTGTCTGTAATTTGTCGTCTTTATTCCGTAAAACGTGTTCTAGCCATCATAAGCATTCAATCATTACAGCCCTAGATAGTTAGATTGGACAAAATTTTCCGTATAGCTTATTGTTTCATGTTTAAACATTTATATAAATATTTATCGTATTTTTTTTATACTTTCAAAACAACCATAACCATATGTGATGTGGCTTTCAATATTCTAGCCTTAGTTTAAAGACTTAACTTCCTATTCTTCCAAACCTTTCCAAAAGCGATAATACACCTTGCACATTGATTATTCTGCTTTTTAATTCTTCACTGCATTCATCATTTCTACTAATAATACTACTTAGGAAAATAAAGCTATCTTCTTCATCAATTTCACTATTGCCATTTATTACTCTCATTTATTCCTAGTCTAAGTGATTCAGTATTCGTAAAGTAAATTTTCAAACGTATTTTTGAACGCTCAAATATCTCAACAATTTAGTAATTTTGTTAAAATTTTTATCAATTAATTTCCCCAAGCTTCTCCAGCTCGTAGCGCTCTGACACACGGGTTGCATTTACAAGAAGCATATTTAGTTTACAGGACCTATCAAAGAGCCTGATAAGACGTGCTCAAGTTCGTCTTTGAGGAGAAGAAGAAAAAAAAAAAGAAAGAACGAAAACACAAACACCGACGCTATTTAGCGTTTCGTAGCAAAGAGCAAAGTCAGTTCTAAGAACATAATTAAGTGAATAAATAATAAATTAAAGTATTTCTCTAGCCTTTTGCATCACCTAATGTTTTTTGCTACGGGCTTTATTTGCAAGGGGTGGATTCAGTCTAAATGGCCTAAAGAAAGAGATTGGGATCGTGATAAGAAAGGACCTCAAGCTTGTGCCTGAAAAGAAAAAAAGAACCTAAAATAACGTTAAAGAATAACTTTAATTATAAAAATGTAATTAAAATGAGTGAAAATTAAATATACTTAACTTTCCTATGCTTCGAACCCCACTTTTCACCTGCAGGCAGCGATTTTAAATATTTTCCTTATTCAAATTTTCAAGAAAAGAATAATCCCAGAAAAATGTCAAAAACTTAATTTAGATTCAAACTTAATTAGCTACAATTTGACAAAGTGGACTGAACCCCTTCCACAATTGTGAAAATCCTATTTCTACTTCAATTAAATGAACATTGAAGGAATGTAGAAGTGTTCAGATCCCTGAGCGCATATCTTATTAAATTACAAAAAACATAAAGTGGTTGCACCATCATTCTGGAAACAACATTTAGAATATGGTATGCCTAAATCACATATTACAAACGATAAAAGGCAAAATCTGGATAAGTTAAACCAATTGGAAAAGACAGCCTATTTACGACCTATATTTCTAACACTTCTAGGCTACGATTGTTACTTGGAAAGGTTTCGGTTGGTCAAAACTTAATTTTGATTCATTTAACGAGCCATCATATGAATCAAATCTAAATAAAATTATTAAAAACTAATCCACAGAATTGAAGACTTTAGAATATTGTTTTCGATCCCATAGATACTTCTTTCACTAGTGCTTGATTAAAAATGCGTTTTCCGCATTTTTACATTGAGGAAAGCATTCTTCTGCATGACTTTAAATCTGTCAATGCTCAGTTAGAGTAGGAGTGGCGTGACGCAAGGCAGGGGGTCTTCAAATTTAAGCCATGGATGGAGGGGGGGGGGAGTAGTTTGTCTCAATGGCACCAATTTACTAAAATAGAGAGTAGGACAAGGATTTTTTTTCAGATTTTTTTTAATGAAGATACAAACAATTTTTAAAAATCTAGGGGGGAGGGAGCACTTTTTATTTTTTGTTTTCTTTTATAACAAAAGTGCCAAAAAGATGTTTTCACAGCCAAGGGGCTAATTGCCCTCCTACACCCCCCCCCCCCGATTGGCACTCCTGGTATGCCTTGCAATGGAAGAAATAATCTCTACATGTATTTTCGATAACAACAATACCTGCTAAAGTTTCCCCTGGTTGAACGAAATAGTCTCCAGATAAGAAATGCAAAGTTTTCTCCGATATATGCACTTTACCAGGTTTTCCAGTGGACTCCATTTTATTGGCTAGAGTTACATCATTGGACCACACATCGAACTTAAACCGCTTTGTCCCAACAATGCCACACAGAACTGTTCCAGTGTGAACACCAACTCTCATATTAATGGTTTCATTACGATCTTTGTCAAATTGTTTTACAGCCTGAAACCATAAATTATAATTATTCTTTGTTTTACTGCTTGTAACTTGAAATCCTTTTTTTTTTTTTAGCATAAATATTTCAAATCTTCTAAGAGAGAGGGGGATCTAATGGAAATAAAAAAGGAAATGTAGGCTACAATGCTAAGAATGCAAACAACTAAAAACAGAATCCAGGAAAACAAGTGGGATACAATGTTGAGAATGCAAAAAAAAAAAAAAAAAAAAAAAAAAAAAAAAAAAAAAAAAAAAAAAAAAAAAAAAAAAAAAAAAAAAAAAAAACCGGCAAACTGACATCAAAATTGCAAATTGTCTTAACAATTAAAATAAAAAAGGAGGCGAAAAACAAAATTTCTTTTTGATCGTCCCTATCAGTTTTATCTACGAGAAAAAAATTATTTTACATAAAAAATTTTGTTTATTTTACTTTTCACAAAAAATGACCTATTTTACCCTCTTTCTCTTTCCTGAATACAGAATGATACAAGCATCTAAGTTTCAAATTTTGGCGGTAATGGGGATTGAGAAGAAATTAATATGATCTTAAATTAAACGAAAATTGAACACACTCTAAGCACTTGGCATGACCAAACTGCATTAATCACAAATCAATAACGCCATAGACCTGTGGCAGCACATCGGATTGATATCTGCTTGGCAGTACAGATCCCGGGGTTCAATACCTATTACCACACGGACGACGGGGATCCTTCGGGTCAATAAATTCCCACGAAACATTTATGGATGCTAGGTAAGATGTTCGTGTCTGGTCTAGAAACAACAACAATAATCCACAGGGTCACAAAACAGGCGCAAGGTCTCCCAATTTGCTCTTTAAGCCCTGGACATCCCTCCAGGAGAATTTTACAGCAGCTTGACATAACTGATAACACATAATCATTAGGTCTGCTAAGTTGTGGCATAATCAAAGTATAGAGATGCTGCGATAACCCCTAGTCTGTCTGTCCAACCTGTTTTGGTCAAAAGTATGAATAAGTTTCGATATCCACAATCAAAACACGTTTTCTTATGCTCTTGGTTAAACCAAGAAGAGAAAGTCATTTTTTTAAGAAGTGGGGATGCAAATATTGTATCTACAGAAAGAGACTGCATTGTGGTCACAATACCGTATAATCGTGTAAATTGGAAACTATCAGCATAATGTTCAAAAAAAGTTTTTGCTAAAATGCTCTTTAAAAAGCAGCAATAAAAATATTGTTCCTATAAATGAAAAAAACGATTACATTAGTGTTACAATAATACCCAACCCTTTAAATTGCAAAGCGTTGGTACCATGCTCCAAGTGCCACTTCCTTAAACTTAAAACAAGTCTTACCTGGATCATTCCTAGGCCCATTTCAACACAAGCATGTGCGTGATCTTCTCTTGGCTCTGGGCATCCAGAAACGCAGTAGTAGCAGTCCCCTAGAAGGGCAATTTTCTCACAGCCGGTTCTTACACACAGTAGATCAAACCTCCCAAATAAATCATTCAAAAGTCCAACCACCTGGTCAGCTGTTTTATTAGAGCTCATGCTTGTGAAACCGACTATATCAGCAAACAAAATACTAGTGTTATCAATTTTGTTCATATTAAATGGACGAAATATCGCTTTGATATCATGCGAAGAGCGATGACCAGACTTGACATGCCGTTTCACTGGCCTTTCATCTTCATCACATTCATGGCCTTCATTCATAAGCCAATCAGCCACTTTTGGAGGCATAATGGAATGAATCATTTTCTCTTTGATTTGTTTCTCAAGCTCAAGTTCACGTCGAACCATCAAAAGTTGACCAACTTTCATAAAAGTTCCTCTCATTCTCACTTGAGTCATAACTAAGATATGACCACCAATAGTATGCACACACATGTGAACTAAAACTCGTGACACCAAAGTCAAGGATTCCTGACTTGGATTAAAACTATATGTCAACAATTCAAATAAGATGGAGTAGCATACACCTATCATGGCACAGAGATACAGAGGCAAGGGGAAGACTGTGTAGACCAGCAGCAGAGTTTCAATACAGAGGGCAAATTGGCCAATCTCTGACATATCTGGTCTGTTTTGATCTGTCTCAAAATAATAGCTTAAATGCACACTCAATGTTACAATACAAAGAACTATAGCTACAAAAGTTGAAACGGAAAGGTAATGATGTTCATAGTAGCTTGTTGTAGTTACCACAAGGATGGTAACAACTAAAAATAGCAGAAGAAGACTAAGAACAACATATGCTGGCCAAAACGACGTTGCAGCAGCCGCAAAATAAAGACACCAAGTTAAGGATGCTAGAAATATATAAAGCAAAGCATATTGGAACCTTAGTCGAACTTGGGGGAAGGTACTTCTAATAAACTGTCCTTCTAGTATCTCAGAATCAAATTTAGGATCCCACCAAGAGTTTGAAGACCTTTCAAAGAATATTGGACAACACGACCATCTCCTTTGCTTTCTGGCCGCCTCATAAAAACCTGACATCACCTTTGCTTCCTTCCATGTTTCTGTTAGCTGCTTATTGTCCATATCTCCTGAAAAAAAAGAAGATTGCATGAGCTAAATAAGTGGATTTTTTAAAATTACATTATCAGTAGATTGACAGAACATATATATTAGCACATTTTTGTTTTCTAGGGAGTAAAGAGCATTTAACCAAGAGTTGCACCGAGGTCCAATGTATCCTCCCTCCAAGAAAGGAATTAATCTCTCATCTTCCTTAATTTAGACTAAATATAAATAATGGTGCTGTAGGGTGATGCCTCCCTACTTATTACAGAAATATATTTCCAAAATTTATTTCAAAGCTTCATTTAAATAAAGTAATTTGATTATTTTGCATAAAATCACATACAATGATGTGTAAGTGCGCATCAGCTATTATGAAGGGAGGGGGCAGTGGATAATTTTGAAGGCGGGTTGGAGAAAGGGGT
Source organism: Artemia sinica (assembly GCA_027921565.1). Classification (NCBI taxonomy): domain Eukaryota; kingdom Metazoa; phylum Arthropoda; class Branchiopoda; order Anostraca; family Artemiidae; genus Artemia; species Artemia sinica. Next base: position 19,950,094 of record CM051265.1, on the reverse strand, counting down.
GGTACAGATGCCGTAAAAATTGGAATTTAGTGCCCAAATACCTTAATTTTTATTGAGCCTTCAGGTAAATATTGAACGAGTTCTAGGGAAGTTGTGGTGATAATGGTGGGGGGGGGGGGTAGAAATTGATATGTAATCTTTCTTAATTTCCAGCAATACTTCTATTATGAGACTTTATTACTGTTCCTGGGGGGGGGGTTAATAGTGCTCTTTTTATTGGAAAAATCTTCTTCTTTGTAACAGAAAATGTTGTATTTACAGGTCAACCAGCACAGAGATGGAAAAGACAAGACAGGACATCATGAGCCTTACCAGGCAATTTTCTTTTTTTTGGGAAGGGGGGTCCTATAAGGAGCTTTGTTTTCATAGGTTTTAAATGGTAATATTTCTCTTTTCCTATTTAAGTACAATGTATTTAAAAATACATATACAATGCATTTAAACATATGTATAAATGTATTTAAGCATCAGAGGTCCCTACTGTAGAGGTTGTGATGACTTCAGCCACAATTTCGGGTGAAGCATGCTATGTAACATAAAACCAGTCACCAGTTAATGTACAACTTTATGGGGTGGGGGAAATAAAACACTAATTCTGAAAGCCTCAGAAGGTTATCCATTTCGGTGCCCCTGCAATGTTCTAGTGATCGGTTAGTGCTGGGGAAAGAGAAAAAGAAGACACGTTTGGGAATCAAACCCTTTTTGGTATTTTCCAAGAATTGGTTTCTAAACTGATTTTAGTGTTGAAACGAAAATAAATAGCTTCTATCATTAACAAATCAGCTTTGTATTCAGATGATTTTTTTTTGTCTTGGTTGTTTTTTTTTCTCCATTTAATTTTTTTTTTCACTCCAGAAACGACACTAAATTTGGATTTTGGTGCCATAAGGCATTTTATGATGGAGTTGTCATGAAGAAATTACAAAAAAGCTTTTAAATGTGAATAATAGATTCCAAACAACATTAAACAGCTCTCTATGATATTCTAGTGCCCTATCAGTACTAGAGAAATAAAACAGAAAAAGGAAGACTTGTCAGTGTTTTCAGCTCGTTCCCAGAATTTTTTTTTTTCCAAATAAACTTTTACTATTAATTTAGATTGTTTGGAATGGGGACCAGTGGCGTGACTCTGTAAGATCAGACAGACTTGACCAAGCCCTAAATGGGTACCTAGAGAAATCTGGAGAGGTAAACATAAAGGGTGTGCAAAAGCATAGGATAGCTGGCCATCAACCTCACATTGCACTTCCTGGCTGAAGGGCCATGAAACAGAGATCAGCCCTGCCAATAGGGACTGTGAAGTCCCTTTTTTATTAATTTAAATAATAATTATCATTCTTGAATCAGCACTAGTTTTTCTTCTGAGATATTGTTTTTTTAATGTGTCTTAAAGATTTTGGCTACTGTGGACTTTCTCTGTACTAGGGTACAGCTGTTAATGCAATCGCGACCTTCAAGTGTGTTATGGTCCTTGACAGGAAAAAGCTCTGCTAATTTTCAAATATATAGGACAAAAGGACAAATTTTCTTTTTTTTCAATGGGGAGCAGAATTACTTTTGAAACTAGGAAATAGATAATCTTTTTTATTTGTACAAAAATTACAACCGACTTGGGATGTAAATTTATTCATGAGAGTCTGACTAACCTAGGATAAGATTTTTCAAAAAGACAATCTCCATGGAAATTACCATTGGATTTTAAACAAACAAGATTTTACGCACGCCCCATCCCCCAAATAGGATATAGGCACAGTTTAAACAAATCTTGAGCAACGTCTGGTCCAAATCAATAATCTTAATGAACCTAGATCTTACGAAATAAAGGGAGGCATACAAAAAATTTCCGAATTTTGCAGTAAGTCTCTATTTTGAAATTTTATAGTAAGTCTCTATTCTGCAATTTTACTGAACAAGTTCCCTTGGAACTTTGTCAAAAATCTTGCTTAGCATCTTATCCCTAACTTAGAGACTTGTTGAATTGTGTGAATAAAACTTTTCGCAATAGATCATAAGTAAATCCTTTCTAGATAATAATTTTTCAGTAGAAGGATATACTTAAAAACATCACACTGTGGCATAACTTTGCCTGTATATCTGTTCCAGAAAGTTTTATTTGCATAATACAATAAGCCTGTAACAAGACAGTCCCAATTCTACGATTTTACTAAACAAATTCCCTTGGCACTTTCAGAAAAATCGAGCTTAGCATCTCGACACTAACTTAGAAAGATGTCGAGCTGTGTGAAAAAAAAACTTTCAGAAATGGATCACGCACTGTATTTGTCTAGATTCTAATTATTTGACATTTATTCAGACATATGCAATAAGCCAACGAAATGTAACAGGAAAAGATTTATATGCTATTCCATAAAATAGCCCATAGCAGGGTGAAATAATCATATTTCAGATGCAACTACATTCCAAACAAAATGCTACATTTCTAGAGGCAGTTAAAATTAGTATTACAATAGTATTGATAAAAATGATGCAACTGTATTGTGGACAATTGTAAAATTCGTCATGATTTAATCTACAAAGGGCGGTAAGTTATTTGACAAGTATTGTAAATTTTTTTCTTTATGACGTCCTCCCACACCAGATGAGGACAACCTGCTTTCCGTTTAGCCCTAGACGGTTTGCCGAAAAGAACAATCTTCGGCAATCTGTCATCCTTCATCCGCACAACGTGCCCTACCCACCTCAACCTTTTTTTCTTTATAGCCAGCGGTATTGAACCCCATTTTTCGTATAGCCTATACGATGGAGGAGGGATGGAGGAAGAGTGTGCGTAACTGTGTGGCGGCTTGGTGCTGCGGTGAGTTGTTAGTAGTAGCAGTAGTAAAATTAAATAGTGATTTAATATATATTATTAGCGCTAGAGGTGACAATTTACTTAATTGTCCTACTTATAAGAAACCAGAAAAAAAAGAAAAATATCATTTAATAGAAAATAAAAGAAATATGCCCCTTGATTCCCCATTCATTGCATTTTTGCAAATATTAATAATAACTATCATTAGAATTGCATCCCAGCCCCAGCCCTCCTTAATGGGGACAAACTTAGCCCAAGACTATCAGCAAAAGTATACTATTTTTCTTTGAATTGGCTTTATTTGAAATTATAAAACAACTCTGGAACAAAAATAAGCACAAAAAATAACGGCAAAACCAAAAAACAACAAAACATTGTATATAGCCTAGAGCTATATCTGACCTCATTATAGGGGGGAGAGGGCTGGGATGTAATTGTGATGGCAGAGATAATTATTTTGGAAAAATTGTTAAATAGTAGCCTACACGTCTTTTTTTACTATCAGATTTCTGTCCTATAAGTAACCTTAACCAAACTTGGTACCATTTTAGTGAATGTCAGAGGCTATAGTATGGAGGAATATGTAAGTATTTTTCCCATTCCTTTTTTTTGGCTTGCTATATGAGTTTGGCTAAATACTAAAGAGAGTTTTGTCTGAAATGCAATTATTCATAGTGACTTGTCTGATCCTTACTTTTGAATAGGTGTAGCCATCCTGTGTTCCCAGGCAAGATACAACCAAGACATTACAGGCAGAGGAGAGGAGTGCAGGGATTTAACTATGGTAATTGTCCATATAAATTTTGCTTTTGAAGGAAAATTAAATAACGAAGAGTAAGATAACCAAAACTATTCTTCACTGATTGAAAGGTATATGTTGCAATCAGAGATGTGTACTTTTTTTTGTATATCACCATTTAAAATTCATTCCAAACATAATCCTCCATAACATAACAACTACTTTCAAGATATGAAAACTGCAAAAATGTGGAATCGTGTTTCTGTCATGGAATCATGACAGAAACTACTAGACTCTGCTTGAAACTGCAACAAACTGATAAAATCTGAAATGTTGATCAGTAAGAAGATTTAAGACTTATTGGCCTAGATTTCTAAATAATTTTACAGTTTTTTATCCAACAATAATTATTATGACTGGTGTAAAGAGGAAAGTTTCTGCATTTTTTTTTAGTTACAGGGACAGTCTTTGCAAAAGAATGAAAGTCTAGACTACACTGCAGAAAACCTTTTTTTTTTTACATAAAGCCATGTTTCCATTTGGATTTTATGGACAAGATGCCAAATTAACCAGCTAATTAAATTCCAAGTTTTTATCTTCTGTACGAAAAAAGATTTCTTGCCTTTTTCTAATGATTAATTAAAAAAAAATAAGTTTTCCGAAAAATAAGTTTTTCAAAGAAAAGTAAAGGCCATTTTAAACTTAAGCTCAGCAGATACAAATACCTGTTAAAATTCAAACTCGAGACCACCAGAAATTACTATTATAGAATAAATGAAACCCAAAAACGAACAGAAATTAAATAAACAATCATAGCAAAAAAACATACAGCAAGTAATAATACAAATGAATAAATAGATCTTAAAGCGAGTAATGCTTAGATTGAATATGAAAATCAAGCTTAAAACGAAAAAAAAAAATTGCTATTGAAGTATAAATGAAACTTAAAACGAACAGAAATTAAATAAACGATCAATGCAAACAAACAAAGAACAGATATTAATGTATATAAATAAATAAATCTTAAAACAAGTGAAACTTAAATTGAATATGCAAATCAAGCTTGAAACGAACAAAAATCACTACAAACAAGAGTTTGGGTATCGCCTCCTTCTCTCACTGTAAAAGTCTAAAACCTACTGCGTCATTGGTGCTTTACTGAAAACCAATTTTATTACAAATACTTTCTTTTGTACTTAATCATAGGCAGAGCGCTAACGCAGCCTAAGTAAAGAACGATGTGGGCACAATGTATTTTTTTTTCTCCATACCCGGGCATTTCGTATCGAAGGAGTTGTCGTACAAACTTCGAAAAGGGCTCATTCGATTGGAAATTAGAGTGGCTAGTGCCCTTTTTAATATTCGAAAGTGATTGGAGGGCAACTACCCCCCCCCCCGCCATTCATTCTCCCAAACACATCCAATCGAAATTTTGAGATAGCCATTTTGTTCATCATAGTTGATTTCCAGATAGAAAATATCTTTTTGAGGAGGACACTCCCCCACAACCCTCAGGGCAAGGGTTTTAAGTTATGCCCTGAGGGCATATAAGATCAATGTTGACACAATGTACAGTTTATTATTTTTTTCTTTAAAGCAGGGCACTTCATATAGAAGGAGTCGTCGTAGAGACTTAAAAAGGGGCTCATTCGATTGGAAATCGCGAGTTCTAGTGCCCTTTTTAATAGTCGAAAGTGATTGGAGGGCAACTAGCCCCCCCACACACCAATAATTCCCCCAAACACATCCAATCGAAATTTTGAGATAACCATTTTGTTCAGCGTAGTTGATTTCCAGATAGAAAATGTGTTTTTGAGGAGGACACTCCCCCACAACCCTCAGGGCAAGGGTTTTAAGTTATGCCCTGGGGGCATATAAGGTTTTTATAAAAGGCGTTGTCGTTGAAACTTCAAAACAGGCTTTCTATTGGAAATTCAAAGGGCTAGTGCCCTTTTTAATAGTCGAAAGTGATTGGAGGGCAACTAGCCCCCCCCCCACGCCATTCATTCTCCCAAACACATCCAATCAAAATTTTGAGATAGCCATTTTGTTCAGCATAGTTGATTTCCAGATAGAAAATATCTTTTTGAGGAGGATACTCCCCCACAACCCTCGGGGCAAGGGTTTTAAGTTATGCCCTGAGGGCATATAAGATCAATGTTGACACAATGTACAGTTTATTATTTTTTTTCTTTAAAGCAGGGCACTTCATATAGAAGGAGTCGTCGTAGAGACTTGAAAATAGGCTCATTCGATTGGAAATCGCGAGTTCTAGTTCCCTTTTTAATAGTCGAAAGTAATTGGAGGGCAACTAGCCCCCCACACCAATCATTCCCCCAAACACATCCAATCGAAATTTTGAGATAACCATTTTGTTCAGCGTAGTTGATTTTCTGATAAAAAATATGTTTTTGAGGAGGACACTCCCCCACAACCCTTAGGGCAAGGGTTTTAAGTTAGGCCCTGGGGGCATATAAGGTTTTTATAAAAGGCGTTGTCGTAGAAACTTCAAAACAGGATTTTGATTGGAAATTCAAAGGGCTAGTGCCCTTTTTAATAGTCGAAAGTGATTGGAGGGCAACTATCCCCCCGCCCACGCCCATCATTCCCCCAAACACATCCAATCAAAATTGTGAGATAGCCATTTTGTTCAGCGTAGTTGATTTCCAGATAGAAAATATGTTTTTGAGGAGGACACTCCCCCACAACCCTTAGGGCAAGGGTTTTAAGTTAGGCCCTGGGGGCATATAAGGTTTTTATTGAAGGCGTTGTCATAGAAACTTCAAAACAGGCTCATTCGATTGGAAATTCAAAGGGCCAGAGCCCTTTTTTCTAGTCGAAAGTGATTGGAGGGCAACTAGCCCCCCCCCACGCCATTCATTCCCCCAAACACACCCAATCAAAATTTTGAGATAGTCATTTTGTTCAGCGTAGTTGATTTCTAGATAGAAAATGTGTTTTTGAGGAGGACACTCCCAACAACCCTCAGGGCAAGGGTTTTAAGTTAGGCCCTGGGGGCATATAAGGTTTTTATTGAAGGCGTTGTCATAGAAACTTCAAAAAAGGCTCATTCGATTGGAAATTCAAAGGGCTAGTGCCCTTTTTAATAGTCGAAAGGGATTGGAGGGCAACTAGCCCTCCACCCCCATCTTTCCCCCAAACACATGCAAACAAAATTGTGAGATAGCCATTTTGTTCAACGTAGTTGATTTCCAGATAGAAAATACCGGCAAATCAGGTTTTTTATAGAAGGCGTAGTATAAACTTCGAAAAGGGCTCATTCGATTGGAAATTGGAGTGGCTAGTGCCCTTTTTAATAGTCGAAAGTCATTGGAGGGCAACTAGCCCCCCACCAACATCTTTCCCCCAAACACATGCAATCAAAATTGAGACAGCCATTTTGTTCAACGTAGTTGATTTTCAAATAGAAAATAGGCTTTTGAGGAGGACACTCCCCCATAACCATCAAGGCAAGGGTTTTAAGTTATGCCCTGGGGGCATATAAGGCTTTTATAGAAGGCCTTGTCTTAGAAACTTCAAAACAGGCTCATTCGATTGGAAATTCAAAGGGCTAGTGCCCTTTTTAATCGTCGAAAGTGATTAGAGTGCAACTAGCCCACCCCCCCCTTCATGCCCATCATTCTCCCAAAAACATCCAATCAAAATTTTGAGACAGGCATTTTGTCAGCGTAGCTGAATTCCAGATAGAAAATATCTTTTTGAGGAGGACACTCCCCCACAACCCTCGGGGCAAGGGTTTTAAGTTATGCCCTGGGGGCATATAAGGCTTTTATAGAAGGCGTTGTCTTCGAAACTTCAAGACAGGCTCATCCGATTGGAAATTCAAATGGCTATTGCCCTTTTTAATAGTCGAAATTGATTGGAGGGCAATTAGCCCCCCCCCTCCATGCCCATCATTCCTCCAAACACATCCAATCAAAATTTTGAGAGAGGCAATTTGTCACCGTAGCTGAATTCCAGATAGAAAATATCTTTTTGAGGAGGACACTCCCCCACAACCCTCAGGGCAAGGGTTTTAAGCTATACCCTGGGGGCAAATCAGGTTTTTCATAGAAGGCGCTGTCATAGAAACTTCGAAAAGGGCTCATTCGATTGGAAATTGGAGTGGCTAGTGTCGTTTTTAATAGTCAAAAGTGATTGGAGGGCAACTAGCCCCCACCCCCATCTTTCCCCCAAACACATGCAATCAAAATTGTGAGATAGCCATTTTGTTCAACGTAGTTGATTTCCAGATAGAAAATATCTTTTTGAGGAGGACACTCCCCCACAACCCTCGGGGCAAGGGTTTTAAGTTATGCCCTGGGGGCATATAAGGCTTTTATAGAAGGCCTTGTCTTAGAAACTTCAAAACAGGCTCATTCGATTGGAGATTCAAAGGGCTAGTGCCCTTTTTAATAGTCGAAAGTGATTGGAGTGCAACTAGCCTCCCCCCTTCATGCCCATCATTCCCCCAAAAACAACCAATCAAAATTTTGAGATATGCATTTTGTCAGCGTAGCTGAATTCCAGATAGAAAATATCTTTTTGAGGAGGACACTCCCCCACAACCCTCGGGGCAAGGGTTTTAAGTTATGCCCTGGGGGATATAAGGTTTTTATAGAAGGCGTTGTCGTAGAAACTTCAAAACAGGCTCATTCGATTGGAAATTCAAAGGGCTTGTGCCCTTTTTAATAGTCAAAAGTGATTGGAGGGCAGCTAGCCCCCCCCCCCACGCCAATCATTCCCCCAAACACATCCAATCAAAATTGTGATATAGCCATTTTGTTCAGCGTAGTTGATTTTCAGACAGAAAATATATTTTTGAGGAGGACACTCCCCCACGATCCTCAGGGCAAGGGTTTTAAGCTATGCCCTGGGGGCATATAAGGTTTTTATAGAAAACGTTGACGTAGAAACTACAAAACAGGCTCATTTGATCAGAAATTCAAAGGGCTAGTGCCCTTTTTAATAGTCGAAAGTGATTGGAGGGCACCTACCCCCCCCACGCCCATCATGCCCCAAAACACATCCAATCAAAATTTTGAGATAGCCATTTTGTTCAGCGAAGGCTAGTTGATTTCCAGATAGCAAATATGTTTTTGAGGAGGACACTCCCCCGAGATCCTCAGGGCAAAGATTTTGAGTTATGCCCTGGGGGCCTATAAGGTTTTTATAGAAGGCGTTGTCGTAGAAACTTCAAAACAGGCTCATTCTATTAGAAATTCAAAGGGCTAGTGCCCTTTTTAAAAGTCGAAAGTGATTGGAGGGCAACTAGCCCCCCCCCCTCCATGCCCATCATTCCCCCAAACACATCCAATCAAAATATTGAGACAGCAATTTTGTTCAACGTAGTTGATTTCCAGATAGACAAATATGTTTTTGAGGAGGACACTCCCCCAAAACCCTCAGGGCAAAGGTTTTAAGTTATGCCCTGGGGGTATATAAGGTTTTTATAGAAGGCGTTGCCGTAGAAACGTTAAAACAGGCTCATTCGATTCGGAATTCAAAGGGTTAGTGCCCTTTTTAATAGTTGAAAGTGATTGGAGGGCAACTAGCCCCCCAAGCCCATCATTCCCCCGAACACATCCAATCAGAAATTTCAGATAGCCATTTTGTTCAGTGTAGGCTAGTTGATTTCCAGATAGAAAATGCGTTCTTTAGGAGGACACTCCCCCACAACCCTCAGGGCAAGGGTTTTAAGTTATGCCCTGGGGGCATATAAGGTTTTTATAAGAAGGCGTAGAAACTTCAAAACAGGCTCATTCGATTGGAAATTTAAAGGGCTAGTTCCCTTCTTAATAGTCGACAGTGATTGGAGGAGAACTAGCCCCTCCCCCACACCCATCATTCTCCCAAAAACATCCAATTAAAATTTTGAGATAGACATTTTGTTTAGCGTACTTGATTTCCAGATAGAAAATACGTTTTAGGAGGACACTCCCCAACAACCCTCAAGGCAAGGGTTTTAAGTTATGTCCTGGGGTAAGGTTTTTATAGAAGGCGTTGTCATAGAAACTTCAAAAGGGCTCATTTGATTGGAAATTCAAAGGGCTAGTGCCCTTTTTAATAGTTGAAAGTGATTGGAGGGCAACTAGCCCCCCCCCACATCCATCATTCATCCAAACACATCTAATCAACATTTTGAGATATCCATTTTGTTTAGCATAGGCTAGTTGATTTCCAGATAGAAAATATGTTTTTGAGAAGGACACTAACCCACAACCCTCAGGGCAAGGGTTTTAAGTTATGCCCTGGGGGCATATAAGGTTTTTATAAGAAGGCGTAGAAACTTCAAAACAGGCTCATTCGATTGGAAATTTAAAGGGCTAGTTCCCTTCTTAATAGTCGACAGTGATTGGAGGAGAACTAGCCCCTCCCCCACACCCATCATTCTCCCAAAAACATCCAATTAAAATTTTGAGATAGCCATTTTGTTTAGCGTACTTGATTTCCAGATAGAAAATACGTTTTAGGAGGACACTCCCCAACAACCCTCAAGGCAAGGGTTTTAAGTTATGTCCTGGGGTAAGGTTTTTATAGAAGGCGTTGTCATAGAAACTTCAAAAGGGCTCATTTGATTGGATATTCAAAGGGCTAGTGCCCTTTTTAATAGTTGAAAGTGATTGGAGGGCAACTAGCCCCCCCCCACATCCATCATTCATCCAAACACATCTAATCAACATTTTGAGATATCCATTTTGTTTAGCATAGGCTAGTTGATTTCCAGATAGAAAATATATTTTTGAGAAGGACACTAACCCACAACCCTCAGGGCAAGGGTTTTAAGTTATGTCCTGGGGGCATATAAGGTTTTTATAGAAGGCGTTGTCATAAAAACTTCAAAAAAGGTCATTCAATTGGAAATTCAAAGGGCTAGTGCCCTTTTTAGTAGTCGAAAGTGATTGGAGGGCAACTAGCCTCCCCCCCACGCCCATCATTCCCCCAAACACATCCAATAAAAATTTTGAGATAGCCATTTTGTTCAGCGCAGTTGATTTACAGATAGAAAATATGTTTTTGAGGAGGATACTCCACCACAGCCCTCAGGACAGGGGCTCATTCGATTTGAAATTCAAAGGGCTAGTGCCCTTTTTAATAGTCTAAAGTGATTAGTAATATTTTTTGTTGTTGTTTAGACCAGGGCACTTCATATCGAAGGATTTGTCGTGGGAACTTCGAAAGGGGCTCATTCAATTGAAAATAGAAAGGGCTCATGCCCTTTTTAATAGTCGAAAGTGATTGGATGCAACTAATCCCCCTTCCACTCCCACCCTCCCATTTGCCCATTATGTTTAAAAACTAAATGTTGCCTTAAGATTAAATCAAAATGCACTTTGATAATGCTAATTCCCAATAAGGCATTTCAGCAGTATCCCAAGAACGACTGAGGGTATTATGTTCAAACTTTCGAGAATAATTCTGCTCTTAAAATTTAACCAAATCAAAATAGTGTAAGTTTATCAAAGCTATCAAAGAAAGTAAACAGATTTTTTTGCAAATGGTATCAAGTTTTCCATTTCAGGTCAACTAGAGGAGGTATGAAACTAAGTTAAACAGTACTATTTGTGTCCAGATTTTTAAAATGGTGTATGTTCTTAAAAATTGCTGAAAATTTTTCTCCAGCATACAAATAGCAGGCCAAACTATAAAGTCTTAAAAAATGAAAAGATTTAAAGTGTTATTTTCTTTTCCCCTGAAAAGAATATGTCAATATAAAATGAACAGAAATTAATTAAAAAAACTTTTTCCAAAAAATAAGTTCACTCAAAACTCAAAACGAGCAGAAATTAACATAAGTTGGGCGCAAAACCCCTATGCCTTCCCAAGGCCAGAACAAAATTTGCACTTTACTGAAAAAAATATAAATGTTTTTACTTTTATAACTTTAATAAATCAAATAATTTTAACATTTTGATTACTAAATATCAGTATATGTATATTAAACTGACAATACACATTCATTTGTATTTTTTCAGTAAAGTGCAAATTTTGTTCTGGCCTTGGGAAGGCATACGGGTTTTGCGCCCAACTTATGTTAATTTCTGCTCGTTTTGAGTTTGACTCGGTTATTTATTTTAATTTCTGCTCGTTTTGGGTTTCATTTATTTATCGATGATGATTTGTGGTAGTTTCAAGCTTGGTAGATTATTTGATTTAATTTTTGCTCATTTTTTGTTTCATGGAGTTCTTTACTTTTCTTTGAAAAACTTATTTTGTGGAATTTTTTTTTTAATTAATATTGAAGATAAACATTAAAATTATAGTAAAATTTTGAACTGATGAGCTTTCAGCAATCAATATCATTATACATCAAATATTCAGTTTAATTTACTAGTTCTTTCTAAAGTTGTTCAAGACAAATATAGTTTCACTACAAACAAGAGTTTGGATACTGCCCCCTTCCTTAACTGTAAATAAAACAAAAAGCCTACTGCATCATTGGCGCTTCAACAATTATATCATTATATATCAAATATTCAATTTGATGTTGTTTATACTTTCCAAGACTGTTCAAGACGCATATAGTTTTCAGTAAAGCGCCAATGACGCACTAGGTTTTAGACTTTTACAGTGAGAGAAGGAGGCGATACCCAAACTCTTGTTTGTAGTGATTTTTGTTCGTTTCATGCTTGATTTGCATATTCAATTTAAGTTTCACTCGTTTTAAGATTTATTTATTCATTTACGTTAATATCTATTGTATGTTTGTTTGCATTGATTGTTTATTTAATTTTTGTTCGTTTAAGTTTCATTATACTTCAATAGCAAATTTTTTTCGTTTTAAGCTTGATTTTCATATTCAATCTAAGAATTACTCGCTTTAAGATCTATTTATTCATTTATATTATTACTTGTTATATGTTTTTGCTATGATTGGTTATTTAATTTCTGTCCGTTTTCGGTTTCATTTATTCTTTAATAGTAATTTCTGGTTGTTTTGAGTTTGATATTTTAACAGGTATTTGTATCTGCTGAGCTTAAGTTTAAAATGGCCTTTACTTTTCTTTGAAAAACTTATTTTTCGGAAAGTTTTTTTTTTTAATTAATTTTTGTTCGTTTTTTATTGCAAAAAGTTTTAAGTTTTTGAAAATTCCTTATTTCAAAATCAAACTTAAAAAAAAAAATCAAATATTCATCAAAGTAAAGAAACTGGTATCAAAGTAGCAATATCAAAGTAAAAAAATGGGAACCTCCCCTCCATGCCCTTTTTCCTCAAACCCATCTGATAAGAACTTTGAGATAGCCATTTTTTCAAAATAGTTCAAAGACCATATAAAAAAAACTCGGGGGTCAACACAGCCCCCCAGGGCAGGTGTTGTAAGTTATGCCCTGGGGGAATATATGGTTCTTATGGAAGGGATGCTTATAGAAACCTCAGAGGGGGCTTATTTGATTGGAAATTGAAAGTTCTAGTTCAGTTTTTGAGAGTCAAAAGAGATTGGAGGGCAACTAGCCCCCCCCCCACATACCTGTTTCCCCAAATGCATCCAATAAAAAATTTGAGATAAACATTAAGTTAAAAATTGTTTGAAAGTCAGATAACAAAAACTCAGGTGTCAACACAACCTCCAGGGCCTGGGGGCAGGCATTGTAAGTTATGCTTTGGGACATATATGGTTGCTCATATAAACTTCAGAGAGGGCTCATTTGATTTGAAATTGAAAGTTCACTTTATAATAGTCAAAAGAGATCCAAGGGCAACTAGCCCCCCTCCTATGCTTTCTTTTTCCAAACACATCTGAGGAAAATTTCAGATAGACATTTTGTTAAAAATAGTTCAAAGGTTGGATAAGAAAAAATTCAGTGTCAATACAACCCCCCAGGGCCAGGGGATGGTGTTCTAGGTTATGCCCTAAAGGCATGTATGGTTCTTATGAAAGGGATGTTTGTATAAACTTCATAGAGGGCTCATTTGATTGGAAATTGAAAGTTCTAGTTCACTTTTTAAGAGTAATGAGAATTAAGGGCAGCTATTTCCCCCCTGCCCTTTTTTCATCTAGCCCATCTGCTACAAATTTTGAGATAGCCTGTTTTTTTAGAATTGTTCAAAAATTAGATAACAAAAACTCCAGTGTCAATGCAACCCCCAGGGCCCAGGGGGTAGGTGTTGTAAGTGTTATCCTGGGGGAGTATATGGTTCTTATGAAAGGGATACTTGTATACACTTAAGAGAGGGTCATTTGATTGGAAGTTGAAAGTTCTAGTTCACTTTTTAAGAGTCAAAAAATATCTGAGGGCAACTAGCCCCCCCCCCCCCACACACCCCTTTTCCCCAAGCCCATCTGATAAAATTTCAAAATAGCCATTTCCTTAAATATAGTTCAAAGGTTAGATAAGAAAAACTCCTGTGTTGATGCAACCCCCAGGGGCTGGAGGCAGGCATTGCAAGTAATGCTTTGGGGGCATATATAGTTCTCATAGAAGGGATGGTTGCATAAACTTCAGAGAGGGCTCATTTGATTGGAAATTGAAAGTTCTTGTTCACTTTTTAAGATTCAAAAGAGATTGGAGGGCAACTAGCCCCCCCCCCCCTTCATGACCTAAATGCACCTAGAATTGGTATATATAGGGGTGGGCGTAAAATTCATTTCCAACAAAAATGATGTATGTTTATTTTATTCCTAAGTCAATAATAGGCTATGAACAACAAAAAATTTACCTGAAAGAGCATAAAAAAAGGCATCAAATGATGTTTTCACTTTCATCCTAGCTAAATTATAGTGCCACCTAGAGATTTACCCAATACTTTAAGATTCATACAAGTAGAAATTAACCTAGATTTATAAAACTCCTTCATTGGCCATTGCTTTGGATGTAGCCTAGCCTAAACTTATTTTTATTCACCCTGTTTAATAAATTTCCAAGATAGAAAATCCTTGGAAGGCAAATTTTTATTGAGACTTCGTATCAGACATGAGTTTTCAGCCACCAGACTTCAGAATTCTGCAGAGTTCAGTAGAATCCCATCCTAAATTTTGGTGCAAATTAAGTGGCTTCTTCTTTGATAAACATAGTCCTAAGCACGCACCATCTTTTTAAATATATTTGACATTTTTGGCTAAGAAAAAATCTTATTGGTTGGAATCATCGCCATCTCTTACGATTTTTATTTATATTCGCCGCCATTTTGTTAGGTTCTAAAATCTTGGAATTTATTTGATGATGGAAATTACACTAATATGAGCTAATAGAAGTGATTTTTGTGTAGTAAGTTGACTTTGAACTTTATTGTATTAGTTTCTGTGAAATATTGTATCTGTTTGAGGAGGTTTGGGCGTCTCTGAAATGTCATTAATTTTTTTGTGATAATCCTTGTTCTTTGGTTCAGTTTTGTAATTATTTCAAACTAATTACTAATGTTCAGACACTTTTTTGAGCTAAATATGGGTCGTGTTCATTTAGATGTGGAATACTAATCCTTTTCTGCAGAACAGTTCAAGATCCTACAGACTTCTTGCAGGAATATCAAGTAGAATTTGGTTAAAACCCCAGCTCACAGCAAAATGTGATTGAAATATGTCTTTCCTATGTGTGGACAGCTGGCTCCTAGTCTTGACCTTGGTATAGGTGGTGTTCTCTTCTTAGGATTAGCTGACCAAAATCATGGAAACCTTTTTTTACATTCAAGCTTATATGTAAAAGTTACTATTAGGGACTAGACTATATCATAACCTATTTGTATATAATTAGCCTATTTTTTAATAACACTTGTTTGTAGACTAATTGAATCTGTGGTAAATTTCTAGGTGGCCCTATAATTTAGCTAGGGTAAGACACCCAGTAGTCGGCCACCTGCCTATTCTCGGACATAATCTTTTATACTATTTTAATAACTAATTTACAATGAGCTGTTTGTATGTCCGAGTTTAGGCAGAATTGTCACTTGTTAGTAAATTCAAAAATAGGAGGCGCTGTACAAGTGAAACCATTTGAATTAGTAACCTACTTGTTCAGAAATTCTTCAGAAATTTTTTGATACAAAAATTAAGTTTCTAGGTGGTATAATACAGTAATTAGAGTAGTTTAAATGTCAAAAAGTTTTCAAAGTGATTAAAGTGTCCGACTACTGGGTGTCTTACCCTAGGATAAAAGAGGACTCCACCCTTTGACTATCAGAAAAAATTATGGTAAAGTTCTACCAAATCATATTATTGAGTTAAGACTAAAGTGAACACACCATTTGATGCCTTTTTTATGCTGATTATGAATATAATAATCATTTCTATTGGAAATGAATTTCAGCCCCCCCCCCCCCCCCCCCCATATATATGCCAATTCAGGGTTAGGTTAGGTATATATATAGGGGGGGGGGGCTGAAATTCATTTTCTGATAGAAATGATTATTATATTCATAATCAGCATAAAAAAAAGGCATCAAATGGTGTATTCAGTTTATTCCTAACTCAATAATATGATTTGGTAGAACTTTACCAAAATTACTTTATAAGCTTATATAGAATGGTACTATCCAATCTCCTTATAATTAAAAACATTTTAGTCATCTAGTTAGAAAATTTGGCCCATCTGTATAGGAGAAATCTATATTTGCCAACTAGTTGACAGTAAGTGTTGCCCCAGCAAAATTTTCCTTTTCCAACTAGTTGACTAATAACTTCTCTTCAGCAAAACTTAATTTTTCCATCTAGTTGACTAATAACTTCTCCCCAGCAACACTTAAATTTGTCAACTAGTTGACAATAAATGTTGCCCCAGTGAAACTTTCATATTCCAACTAGTTGGCTAATAACTTCTCCCCAGAAAAAACTTAATTTCTCCCCAGCAAAAGTTAATTTTGCCATCTAGCTAGAAACAAACATTGCCCCAGAAAAGAATTCATTTTCCAACTAGTTGACTAGTAACTTCTCCCCAGCAAAACTTAATTTTGCCAAGTAGCTGGAAACAAAATATTGCCCCAGAAAAGAATACATTTTCCAACTAGTAACTTCTTCTCTTGCAGGAAGTTCCCATTTCCTTTAAATCTTTCTCTATGATATCCTCTCACCCCAGACAAGGACAAACTGCTTTCCTTTTAGCCCTAGACAGTTGGCCAAAAAAAATCTTTGGCAATT
Organism: Artemia sinica; assembly: GCA_027921565.1. Classification (NCBI taxonomy): domain Eukaryota; kingdom Metazoa; phylum Arthropoda; class Branchiopoda; order Anostraca; family Artemiidae; genus Artemia; species Artemia sinica. Next base: position 19,933,473 of record CM051265.1, on the reverse strand, counting down.
TGTCATCCTTCATCTGCAGAATGTGCCTAGCCATCTCAACTTTTCTTTCATTATAGCCCTAGAAAGCAGGTTTGAACCACATTTTTGTACAGCCTACTGTTTGAAATATGGTCAGTGAGCTGTATACCCAGAACAATCTGTAGGCAATTTATATGGAAAACATCTAGCAAATTGTCATCAACTTTTTGGAATTTTCTTTTAGGTTTGTATATATTGATGAGATCATCAGGGAGTGAGGGTTGCTTTATTGTCAGGATAATTTATTTTATTAGCCTACCATGTTTTTTGAGGAGTGCTGCTAAACTGAAGTTTTACCATATTTGGAAATTTGACTAATTTACCCTTCTATTCTTAGAGATGTGTACACTCACAGTTTCAAGTAGCCCAGCCTATAATAAATAGGCCAGGGTGAAAGCATGTTGAGAAAAAGGATTCTACCTTTTGACTATTGGAGAAATTACTTTATAAGCTTATATAGAATGTTACTATCCAATCTCCTTCTAACATCATTTTTATACAATCCTAAAAAGGGCTTATCCCAGATTTCCCTCTCAATCACTCAGACTATCTGTCTTGGCTTTTTCTACAATTAGCCATATCTTGATGCCTACTGCAAAATACTTGATTTTCAATTCATGTGTTGCTGGAAACAAACATTGCACCAGAAAATAATTCATTTTCCCACTAGTTGACTAGTAACTTCAGCAACCCCAGCAACACTTGATTTTACCAACTAGCTGGAAACAAACAATGCCCCAGAAAAAAAATTTGTTTTCCAGCTAGTTGACTAATAACTTCTCCCCAGCAAAACTTAATTTTTCCAACTAGTTGACTAATAACTTCTCCCCAGCAACACTTAAATTTGCCAACTAGTTGACAATAAATGTTGCCCCAGCAAAACTTTCATTTTCCAACTAGTTGACTAATAACTTCTCCCTAGCAAGACTTAATTTTTATAGCTAGTCCTTAGATTGCCCCTAGCTGCAATTCAAGGTAATAACTTCTCCCTAGCAAAACTTAATTTTGCCAACTAGCTGGAAACAAACATTACCCCAGAAAACAACTCATTTTTGAACCAGTAACTTCTCCCCTCCCAGGAAGTTCCTATTTCCTTTAAATCTTTCTTTATGACATCCTCTCACCCCAGACAAGGGCAAATTGCTTCCCTTTTAGCCCTAGACAGTTGGCCAAAAAAAGAAAACCTTTGGCAATTTGTCATCCTTCATCTGCAGAATGTGCCCTAGCCATCTCAACCTTTCTTTCATTATAGCCATAGAAAGCAGGATTGAACCATGTTTTTTGTACAGCCTACTGTTTGAAATGTGGTCAGTCATCCAGGTACCCAGAACAATCTGTAGGGCTGTAGACAATTTCTTTGGAAAACATCTAGCAAATTGTCATCCACTTTTTGGAAATTGTTTTTAGTTTTGTATATGTTGATAGGATCATCAGGGAGGGAGGGTTGCTTTGTTGTCAGGATAACAACTAATATATTGAAAAAGAGCATGAAATAAGAAAAATGTTATTTTTATTTTATTAGCCTACCATGTTTTTTGAGAAGTGCTGCTAAACTGAAATTTTACCATATTTGGAAATTTGACTAATTTACCCTTCTATTCTTAGAGATGTGTGCACTCACAGTTTCAAGTAGCCCAGTCTATAATAAATAGGCCAGGGTAAAAGCCTATTGAAAAAATAAAGTTTTGTTGGGGAGAAGTTACTAGTCAACTAGCTGGAAAATGAATTGTTTTCTGGGGCAGTGTTTGTTTCCAGCTAGTTGGCAAATTTAAGTGAAGCTGGGGAGAATTTATTAGTCAACTAGTTGGAAAATAAATTTTTTTCTGTGGCAATGTTTGTTTCCAGCTAGTTGGCAAAATTAAGTATTGCTAGGGATAAGTTATTAGTCAACAAGTTGGAAAATGAGTTGTTTTCTGGGACAATGTTTCTTTCCAGCTAGTTGGTAAAATTAAGTGTTGCTGGGGAGAAGTTGTCAGTCAACTGGTTGGAAAATAAAAGTTTTGCTGAGGAAACACTTCTTGTCAACTAGTTGGCAAATATAGATTTCTCCTATAGGGATGGGCAAGATTTTCCTACTAGATGGCAAAAATATTTTTAATTATAAGGAGATTGGATAGTACCATTTTATATAAGCTTATAAAACATTTTTTTCTAATAGTCAAAGAGTGGATATCCAGATAAAAGTGAAAACACCATTTGATGCTCTTTCATAATGCAATAATCACTTCTGTTGCAAATTGCATCTTGAGCCCTTAAAGGGGCCCCCAAAAATATATTATTTTGTAACCACACAAAGAAGTTATAACCCAACCCTACTTGCAAAATACTTGATTTTTAATTCAAACTGTTTTCCTACTGTTTCAATTTTTTCAAATGCTGACAAAAATAGCACTGAATTTTGTGACTCAAAACTTGCTGTCAACAATCAGGGTATATATTTGCACATTAGAGGGGGAGGGGCAAAGTTCATTGTAAATTTGCAGTGGGCCATGTAATTTAGCTAGGATGAAAGTGAAAACATCATTTGATGTTTTTTTTATGCTTGTTCATAATTCATATAATAACTTTGGGGCCCCTTTAAAAATTCAAGATGCAATTTGCAACAAAAGCAAAAATTGAATTATGAAAGAGCATAAAAAAGGCATCAAATGATGCTTTCACTTTCATCCTAGCTAGATTATAGGGCCACCTAGAAATTTACCAAATCTACTTCTGAATTAGATGTAAAGTTCCATCCTTGAGATCCTATATCCAATAGGCTGTTAGACCCTAGCTAAAAATGTGCATTTGTGATAAGGATCCATTATTAACTATCAGGTAACACCTTAGGAAAAGGACTCATCTGAAGAAAACACTGTAGAACAAACAGACAAGAACTACATAATTCCTAATTTTATGCTCTTACTGATGTGTCTAGTTGTGTTTCTTGGAATTCATCCCCAAATTGTCTCAGATAAAGCCCCTATGCTATATTCAAGACTAAGATTAAAATTGACAAAATTCTTACTTTATAATATACAGTCTCATGCAAAACTAAAAATTTAGTGACAAGATTCTTACTTTATAATATATAGTCTCAGTTGATCACATTTAACATCTTTTGATTTTCAAATCATTTTTTGAAGGATCAAATGTGAATACTGTTATCAGGTTTGAGAAAGGATTCTCTATATCAACAGATTTGCAATGTATATTTACAAACATTTCAGAATTTTTGTTTTGGATTTAATAAACCTAGCACTTCTGCTGTTATGTATTGTGTGATTCTTCAAATTTCATAGCTATGTTTTATATAAAATAAAATTACCTTAAATATTACCTGCTAGCAATAGGATGAATCAACAAATGAGATTATTTTATCAAAAATGACTTTAAAACAAGGATGAAAATCCAAAGGTGAAATGCAATTAATTATGACTTGCTGCATATTGTAAAGTAAAAATTTATTTTCTTTTAGTGGTTTGTAAATAGCCTTGGTGGGACCAATAGGGTGGGGGGGGGGGCTCCAACATAGCTATAAGTGCCAGAAAGGACTTAAATAAGACTACTATTTATGTCTATAGTTTCATCCAGGAAACATAGCCTCCTTTAGAAACACTAGTGTTTTGTCTTGTGTTACCCAAAATAAGTAGCAATGTACAGGGTAAGACCCCTAGTACTCAGACATGTAGTGACAAACTTGAAGTGACAACAAGTTGTAACAAACTTGTAGAGCTTGTTTGCTGTTGAATCTTTTGAATGATCTCAAATCATAGTACCATAGAAGGAGAGCAATAAAGATTTCCAGTTAGGAGAATCTAAGATTTTAGATTCTCCTAGAGAATCTTAAGTCACACTTGCAAGTAATAGGATTAATCATATAAATAATAACACTTTTCATTGGGTATATAAACTAATGGACAAGGGTTACTACACCAATCTCTGTCAATGGCTGACTTAAAAGTTTAAATATTAGGGGGCATAACACGATTCTGGCTACATGATACTTGATATGCAAAGAATCAAAGATAAACAAAGTGACTAATTTATTCAGCCCATTAAATGTCAAATTCTTGCAACTTAAAAAACTACATACCTTAATTTGCACTTCATAGCAAAATTGAAGTCCATACTGGATCTGTTCTGCTCCATGTTGAAGATAGTGAATTTTCGTCACTGTGTTATGGCTCTGTGATACACTATAAGAGAGATCTGCTGGAGAGATGCAATTTAAACCCACTTTTGGTAATGGTGACCACAAAATAGATGTGGCATGTGATGGCCATTCTCCAGGGATTCAAGGCTGACACCACAACACAGTAGCAACTTTGGATAGAGTATGCAAGATGGTTGGGTATGACAAGCAGCATCAGCCTCCCAACACAGCACTCTATGACAAAGTTGGCACCAGTTTGTAACTGAATGGGATGGATGGTCCTACTCATATTTCCATGACTTGTGATCCCATTCCTTGTCAAGTCTGGTCTTAAAGGACAGAGCTGTGGGTGTAATCACCATCTCAACCTGAAGACTTTTATAACAGTTGAAAACAAGCTCAGAGAAGAAATGTTGCCACATTTGTGTATTCACCTTACCTTAATCACTTTAGTCCATTTGAGATCTTTAAGGTCCTCCAGACCTGTAGTGCTCTTGAGTTGGACTCCCAGTTGAACCTCCTCTGCTTCTTCTCCCATTCCTTGTCCAGTTGATTTTTGAAAGACTGGATAGAAGGAGTGCTGACAGTAGAGTCCTTCAATTCATTCCAGTGGTTAATCACTCTTCTTGTAAAATACATTTGATGGATTCTTGATCTGGAGCTTAATTTTGGTAGCTTCTTTGAATGTCTTCTTGTAAGATAATGGCTGGTACTGTGGTTATCCATGAAGATGGTGGAGTTTTCCTTTTGGAGTTTATAAGTCAGCATCATATCACTATGCATGCATCTGTACACAAGGGTAGGTAACTTGAGATGTTCCTCATATGAAGCCAACTTTAGGCTTTTCATGCACTTTGTTGCTTTTCTGGACATTTTTGATGAGCCTAACATCTTGCCAGTAAGAAGGACCAGCCAGACACATGCCAAAATCAAGATGGAGTCTAACAAGAGTCTTAAAAAGTTTTATGAATATTGTTGCCTCTTGGCTAGTGATGGTCCTTTTTAATAGGCCAAGGGTGGATTTTGCTTGGGAGGCAACATGCTGGACATGGCTGTGGAACCTCAACCCCTCATCAATGATCACACCAATATCCTTTTCTTCTTCTCTTTTCACTTGATGATCCCTTATATTAGTGATTGGATTTAAAATTGAATAGGTAGCCATTGGGTTATTAGTTCTAAGGTGCAAAATACAGCATTTCCTTGTATTGAATTGGAGAAGCTAGTCTTGAATCGAATTCTGTAGCTTGTCTAGATTGTGTTGGATTTTATGTGGGTTAGCAATGCCAACAAGTTTGACACCATCAGCAAACAAATGCATATTGTTATCCACATGATTGGAAATATTGTTGATATACATCAGGAAAGGGGTTGGGCCTAATACAGCTCCCTGCAGTACTCTGCTCATTACTATGGACTAATCAGAGATTGGCTGGCCACCTGTCTCAAATAAACAGACTCTCTGCTTGCAGTTAGTGAGGAAATTCATTATCCAGGCTATCAGGGATGAGCTGATACCAGCAGTAGGCAATTTCAAGAGCAGTCAACTATGGGGCACTTTGTTAAAGGCCTTAGCAAAGTCTAGCAGCAGCAGTTTAGACAGCTTATGTGAGAGGGCTCTTGTATATAGTTGGCTTGAATGTTTGTATGGAGAGGGTTATTGGGTTGTGCATTATACTTGTTGGCGAGCATCATGTCACCATGGTGATATCTGAAAACATGTTTTTAGTAGCTGCAGGTACTCTAGTCTTTTGTTGTTGTAAGGGAGATCATGTATTCCAGCTATACACTTAATCACATGCCTCTGAACTCCTTCAATTAGGCTAGTATCATTTTTAGAGGAAGAGGAGGTAAGACATGCACCAAAATACAAAAAAAGTCTGACTATAGCCTTGTTGTGCCTTAGAAAGACATTGTAGGAGTGGCTAGTTATGGTGCATTTGAGGAGACCACAACTATAATCATACTCATAATTATAACATTGTACAAATGCAGGGGTGACCCTTTGGTGTTATTTTTGCTATAGGTTGTAAACTTGTGCAACTACTTGGCAAAGAAATCAGGTCAGAGGGAATGATATAAGGGATATTTTAAAGAGTGGGACAGTTAAAAAAGGATAAGAAAAAGTTTTAGCCAAGAATCAGGTGGCAGTCAGATATGGTTTTTGGTTTTAAGTCCCTAAGCAACCCAGGTAAGGAACTTGAGATTCCTAGATAAGTTCTCAGACTCTTAACTGAATCTTCTCTAAAAAATTAGACTATTGGATATCAGAGTTAAGTCCCACATTGGGAAACAATACTTTAGGTAGGGACTGATAAAAATTTGGTAGATATGGAGGAGTTGTTGGGAAGGGACCTTACACCTTGAAAGAACTTCCAGTGACTGAAGTCCCAAATTTCCTATTTTAGCATAGTGTTGACTTGTTTTTCACATCCAACATTGGATTTTACATAATTAATATTGTTTATATTTATGAAATTAACACTGTACACATCTGCTGTTTCCCATTTTGTGAGCCATGGTTTAGCCCCCCCAGTTCTTGTATTTTAAACAAAAATGAAATATGCTATAGGCTTATCTCATTACAAATACAATAGAAAAATACAGCAACAAAACCATAAATGTAACAGTCTGATAGCCACTACAAAATTACTAGTGACCCCTAGAGAATATCTTGCGGTATACTACATTGAATTGTAGGTTTGCAGAAACTTTACCCTGGTACTTTGTTTTGTCTGGCACTACATATTATTTGTAGTATCAGAGATATGTAAGGTAGTTAAAGTATTTATTATAAGAACCAGAAACAAGCATAAAAATTCACAAGCATAGGGAAAGCTAAGCAATGGTTACTGAGAACATTTCTAGATAAAGCAACAAAATAAGAGGGGAGGGCAACTAAAGCATTGAATGCATTTGCAAAATGAAACAAAGACAAAAGAATGGTTACGATTTTAAAGCAAATAAAAGAATGACACAAATTGTACCAATAGTAGACCTTACCTTAGATCTTAGATCTGCCTGTGCCTCCAGAGGCACCCAGGGCATCAAGAAGGAGCCACCAATCTTTCCACAGGTTTGCTACTCCAAGTATGTCCTCCCACTGAGGTTGGATTGATGTGTGCAGGTTATGGAGATCTGTCTGATACATTCAATGCAGGGTGTTTCTGGGCCTGCCCCTGTGGTGTGGACCTGATGGCTGCCAATGGAGCATTGCATTTGGTAGTTGGAGATTGTCCATACATAGTACATGGCCAAGGTATCTCCATTGGCAGACTCTTATGATATATGTCACAAGAGGCTGGCCAGTCTTGTCACAGATGGATTGGTTTGCTATTCTCTGCTACCAATGGATGTTGAAAATACTTCTGAGACATGTGTTTTTGAAAGTAAGTATTCTTCTCTCTTGTTCCTTGTTCAGGTGCCAGGTTTCAGCTGCATAGAGCAGCACTGGCATAACATTGCTATTGAAGAGTCATAGCTTTAGCTGTATAGAAAAGCTTTGGGACTGCCATACTTTCTGTAATCTGTTGAAGGCCCCATTGGCTTGGCTGATTCTTGTGTGTACTTCTTTTGTGGTTGATCTGGTGCTTTCTATTATGCTTCCCAAGTATTTGAAATGGACAACTTGCTCTATGTGTTGGTCTCCACAAGTGATGCTCAGGGGTGAATCTGTGGTAGTCATGCATTTTGTTTTCTCATTATTTATTTTCAGGCCGACCTGGCCACCTCTCTCCCTCACTTTGTCAAGGAGTTCTTGGAGTCTTTGCTTGCATGATTCTAGGACAGTGATGTCATCAGCAAAGTCTACATCTCTGAGGCATGTTTCTGGATTCTGTCTGTGCTTGTACTTTGCAGTATGTAATCAATGACAATTACGAAAAGTAGTGGTGACAAGATGCAACCTTGCTTAACTCCTGACATAATGCGGAAGAAACAAGTTTAGCCATCTGCTGTCTTTACACAGCACTTGCTATCTTCATAAAATGCAACAATCAACAAAACTATCTTTTCAGGGATTCTGTAATACATTAGGATCTTCCACAGATTTTGGCAGTCTACTGAGTCAAATTCCTTCTCAAAATCGACGAATATCATATAGATTTTTGAGCACCATTCTCTGCTTTCTTCTGTCAGTAGCCATAGAGTAAATATCAGGTCTGCACATGAATGGTTTGGTCTGAATCCATGTTGCTTGTTGCAAAGGTGTCTGTTGAGCTGCAAGCCGATTCTCTGCAGTAAAATGTGCATCAGCAATTTGCTAGGTATGGAAAGCATGCATATTCCTTGCCAGTTGCCTGGGAAGGATGCATTGCCTTTCTTAAAGATCCTCACAAGGGTGCTGCATTTCCAGTCCAAAGGTATTTTGGTGGTTCTCCAGATTACTGCAACAGCACTGTCCAGAACTTGAGGCAGGTCATAACAGTTGCTTTGATCATTTATTTATTTATTATTAATACCAAGATACGGTAAGCTTTAACAAGCTTGTCGCACAAAACAATTATAAAAAAGTCTATAACAATGTCAATGACATAACAAAAACATACAGTAACTGAAAAACATTGGAAAAACAATATTACTGAAACATACAATAACATACCAACTTAACTGAAACATATCTGTTAATAATTGAAACCTACGAAAAAGTAAGCCTACAAAATAACTGTCACACTGTCACAAATCAGGTAATACAAAAGTAAAAATAATCTCAAAATGGATTGTGATAGGACCTAGTATAGAAATCTGTAGAGGCTAAACTACCTTTGAAAGACTGGACCGTGGTACTTGCAACTATTTCTGATGGAAGTGAATTCCAAGTCTTCCACACTCGGCTAGACAAAGAGTTTTGGCCTAATCTTTTCTGTGAACATGGTGGGTAAATTTTGTGTTGGTGTTGACAGGTACTACTGTATTCTGTAAAAGTGAAAAAGTGAGTTGGGGTGATATTATCAATATTCCTAACAATGCGAAATGTATTTATTACATCGGCTCTATCACGTCTGAACTGGAGAGAAGGCAACTGTAGTCTTTGCATTCTCTGGTGGTAAGGTAGATGACTCAGGTATGGTATGAGTTTGGTGGATATCCACCAAACAACATTTCTGTGGATATCCTGTCTTTGCCAGGCGACTTCCCATTTTTCAGCTTCTTTGCTGCTGCTATAATTTTGAGCCAATGATGGTGGATCCATGCTGATGTCTAAGGAAAACAGTGTTGTTGCTGGGATCTCTGGGGGATTGTCTGGTGGAGGTCTATTCAACAGCTTCTTGAAGTGACTGGCCCAAACTGTGTTTATGTCAGATTGCTGTGTTATCAGGATGCCCAAGGGGTCTGTTACTGGTCCATGTTGAATAGAGGATTTATTTCCTATAATCTCATTAGTGATTTTATAGACAGCTCTTGTGAATCACCTCTCTTTGCTGCCTCTTCTGCCTGTGCTGCTTTTTGCTCCAGCAGTTTCTCTGGTCTTTTCTGGCACTCTTCTTTACCTCTTTATCCATGGCTCTGTATTCATTGTTTCTGAGGATCTGTTGGTCAGGGGTTTGTCTTTGGATTAGTGATGCTTTTACTGTTTTCCTTGTCTCTTATGAGTTCCCATGTTTGGTCAGATAGCCACTGGTCTTTTGGGCTCTTGTGGTACCCAATTGTGGCTTTTGCGGCATTGTGAAAGCACAACTTTATGCTTTCCCAGTATTGATTTCTATCAGCATCATCTAGTAAAGACAAGGCTTCAAATCTACTCTGTATCTCTAGTTTAAAGGCTTGTTTGAATTCTCTCAACCTCAGTTTCTCCAAGTCAAAGACTGGGTTTAAGGAAGCCTTTTTTGCGTTTCTATTTCTTTTCAATTTGAGACAGATTTTTGCTGCCATCAGATTATGATCTGAGCTGACGTCAGCTACTCTATATCCCCTTATATCAAGTAGGCTTGATCTCCACTTCCTGCTCCAAAGACAATGATCAATCTGATTTTGTGTGTGGCCATTGGAAGATATACTAGAATATTTGTGTACATCCTGATGAGAAAATAGGGTACCTCCAATTACTGGGTTGTTAAGGAGCACGAAGTCGATAAGTAGTTCTCCATTTTCGTTTTGCTGGCCCAGGCCATGCTTGCCAAGAACCTCTGGGGAAAACGATTGGTTGTTCCCTACTTTTGCATTAAAGTTTCCTAGAAAACATGCTATGTCATGCCATGGTATGTCATTTGCCATGGAGTTGAGAACTCTGTAAAATTTGTGAGTAGCATGATTGGTGGGTGTGTAGCATACTATTACTGACAGTTTCACATGCATGTCAATGAAGTGGGCTTTCAGGATTCTAGGTGACACTGGTGTCCACTATAGTAGAGCTTGGGAAGTCTGTTTTGTCATCATTAGGGCTACTCCATATTCACACTTTTGCTGCGATCCACTGTGTATAATGGTCACATCTCCATCCAGTTTATTTGATCCAGATCCTAGCCATCAAACTTCTGACAGAGCCAGAAGGTTGAGGAGGTAATCTTCCAGTGCTCTTAGCACTTGTTCAGTCTTGGAGTCTTGAGACATTGTGCAGACGTTCCAGAAACCAAATTTGAGGTGTTGTTTTGCATTCATAAATCTTGTCTGTGGGCATGCAGAGGTCATCATCAAAAGGGGGTTCAAAAATCCAAGGCTCAAACTTGGTGTTTTGGTTGCAGTTAGGATTTCCCCCAAGGGCAGGCCCTTGAGGTCCCAGGTGTGGGTTGCAAGCTCACAGCCTAACCCTCCCTCTTTATCCTGGCTTGGGACAGGCTGCATACACAGGCGAGGTACCAATAGTAGAAAGCAATTAAATATATTTGATAGTGACTGTATGAACAAAGTATGGTAAAAAAGTACATTTCTCTAAATGAAATTGGGTATCACTAGATACTGTTCAAATTACTTGATGTTATCCACCAAAAGCCAGAGAGGACACATTGTTCCATAGTTCAGTTACCCTGTAAGTAAATGAATGTTTCGTGTTCTTTTTTTTTTCTTTGGCTTAGAGGGTTTTGTTTAAGAGTGCTTTTCAGTTGAATGATAGTTACTAAGACTAAAAATGATGTAGAATTATTATCATAAAAATACTTAATGACCAGGAGCACTTTAATTGCACTAGCACAGTGTCTATGGAATTAAAAGAAGAAACTCAAAGCCTGGTAGCCCTTCTCTCAATTCCTTCATCTTGGATTTTTTCAATGAAAGAAGTTGGCAAAAAAAACTGAGGTGTAGCATTCCCAAACAGAACAAGCCAAACTATATATAGCATCAGCACATTTGACAGGTTGATTTTTTAAGCTCCATTTTAGAGTTAAGAGGGAATAATTAGCAACCTAAAACTTCAGATACATATCTGTCAAACTTCAAAGGCATATAAAAGTTAACAGCAAGGTCATACCCAGACCACCATAAGGAAGTTTTACCTTGGGAATAAAGTAGGAATAATTAGGCTCATGACTTGAGATAGAATAATTTACTTGGAGGAATATGTGAATAAGAAGTTCAGAACACTCCATTGATATAGGGATGTGAGATTATTTTGCAGAAGATGTATGTGCTCAGTAGTGCTAAGTAAAGTTTCATGTCGTGTGGAAACATCTTAAAAGAGAAATGCCGAACAAAAAATGATAAATCATTGAAAAGTAAAATAATTTTTGACCCAAGCCCTTTGGGCACCCCATTTTAAAATATCAGCCAAATGATAGCTTTTCATCAATGATTACCTCCTGAGTTTACTTTGACTGAAAATAAGTGATAAATCAAAACATTTAAACCTGTGCTATAAGAAATAATTTTGTACCAGGTAAGGTATTCAGATCTAATTGAATGTTTCTTGAGAATTCAGTGTAAACACAGTCATAATGCTGGCTAAGGTCTGCAAGTTGTTGGAAATTTGCAATAGTCTCAAGAAGTTGACTATTAGAAGATAATTTCTTACAAAAACCTTGCTGTAAGGAGGGCCAAAAATAATTACAGTAAAATTTATTTGGGACTCTTGATACAATTAACCTCTCAGCTACTCTAGGAGTATGCCAATAATTTTTAAAGCTAAACCTAAATCACAGCTTGGATCGAGTTAAGGATTGTCCTTGTTATGCTCCTGGGTGACTTCTGTAGGACTAATTTTCTCATCTGGTTGCTTATTACCTTAAATCACACTTGCCAGCAATAGTATGCCCGTCAGTGAAGATGGTTTGCTGACTTATCAGGTGAGTCTCAAACTAATTGCCAGGGCTTGTTGCACCAATCTTTGTCAACTGATTATTTGAATAACTCAACACTGGCAGATGAGACTGTATCCTGTTCTAACAAGTTCTATAGACTCACCACCTGATTGGAAAAAGAATTGCAATGCAACCTTGAGTTGGCATGTTTCTTGAAAAGTTTTTGATCATGTCTTGTTCTTGAAAATACATCCATTTGAAAGATATTTCTGATAACAATTACTTCCTATTGGAGGACTCAGGTATCTCCCAGTCGAACAGGAACTCTTGATGTTTCCACTCTTTCTCAATTTTGCACTTAATGCTGAATGGATTCAGCAGATACAGTGTCTTCAGGCTTTCAAAAGCTTGTTCCATAGACTGGCAACTCTCAGGCTAAAGGATTAGCTTTCTTTTCTAGTGTTACAATGTTGCTTTGGAAGTTTCTTTGAATGTCTTCTAGTCATGTGATGCAAGGGGTGGGCAAATGGAACAGAAAGGGTGTTTTAGATATGATTTTAGGGGCTAGAATCATATCCTCTTTTTCTTCCATGTGTCATTTGATTTGTAAATGTCACTTGATTTACAAAAAGGGTAAGTATATTCTACTTCTGAATCTGAAGTTTCTTTTGAAAATTTGTCAAATAGTAGAAATTTACCCAAGTCTAAAACCAAACCAGCATATGCTTACTTGGCAGATTCAATCTAAAATAAAGTTTTGTGCCAAAGGTTGTTTTGGTTTTGCCATGTAAGTGAAGGTTGGCCACTTCTGTATGTCTCTGCTTCAAGGCACAATTTAAGATGGTTGAGAAACTTTTTTTGCTGAGACATTTGCCTTCATTTTAAGATGTATGAAAAGCATGTGCTGTCAATTATGTGCTTAATTTTAAAGGTTTAGGAAGTTTTTTTTTCTTGAGGATAGTTTGTCTAAATATGTATCCTTTCCCAAACATTTAAGATTTTATCCAATAGTGCAACATCCAAAACTTGAGGCTTTGAGATCAAAATAGGCCTAGTTCACCTCTGAAAACATTGGAAGAGGTAAGTTATATGTAGTCTAAAAATCTGCTGAAAGTAGAGGGTGTGGGTAAATAGTCTTAGTTTGTCTGTGTCTCCTTAGACTTTTTTTCATCTACCTCATTTAAATTATAAATTTGTTTAACAAACTTTTTTAAGAGACAAAAACATTGGCTTTTTAATGGGAAAGCTTTTAGCTGTCCTATTTAGTAACTGCAAGAATTTAGTCATTAAAACAAACAAGAATTTCTTTGTTTTTACATATGATGTTGTAATCCATGCCAGCAAAAGTTTTCCAACTTACTGATTAGAAAAATAATGACCTGTCACAGTCAATGTTTCTCCCTTTTTAATATATTCTTCATCTCAAAAACATGCTCTAATTGCCTTGAAACACAAGCCTCAACAATTAGCACATTATCACCTACAGAGAAAAACAAGACAGTTTTACTAACCGTTCACTAGTTTTTATCACTATTGTTCCATGGACAGTTGTAGGGTGTTCAATTCTAATATACCAAGGACAGTGAAAATATAATCTGGATTGCTTGATTTGGTTAAGTACTTTTATGAAACATACATCTTAGGACAGATACTTGTTTGATATAGTATCAACCTAATATTCTTCATCTAAACAGAACCTAACTGTTTTTTTTATTCATGTATTAAATTTATTTAGTTGGAGGGGAGATACCAGCCAAATCCCGTACGTTGATGATTTGGCCTGAGTTTTTGTGTCAAAGAGAAGATTAAAATTTTTGAATTTTTTTTCTTAGCTGTTTTAGCTAAAGCGATGCTACAAATGAGTTATATTTCAAACCTTTCCAGATTTTTTAGCCTCGCGAAAATATTGTTTGAACGCGCCATCAAAGCATACACATGTCTTGAGTTAGAATAACTGAAGACATGTGTATTGAATTGATGATAGAGAACATGCATGAAACATGTATTGAAAGAGAATTGTGTCTAACCAACGATGTTAAAATGAAGCTTTGGGATTTGCCAAAGACTGAAGAAGAGGCAATTAGATTTTTCCAGGATAAGGGGTTGTTGCCCAAAACAAAACATTGCATCAGTGGACACAACACAACTTTATACTCTAAAAAGCCTTGTTGGGGGTGTATGAGTAAGGTATGTCAGAAACAAGCTGGTTTGCATGTCAATACGCTGGTTTACATGCAGCAGTGAGGTCAGAAGGCAGAGATCCTTTAAACATGATTCTTTATGATATCAATGTGTTATGGGTGGCCTGCATTCTATAAGTTTCTTCTGCAGTTCCCATAATTTTTGTAATAAAGTATTATATTTTCATCATATTTTGTGATATTTCATTAGCATTGAGCATCAGAGAAACAGGTTATACTTGGATGAAGAATTTGAGGGTGACACTATATCATACAAGTACATTAAGACAACTTAAGAAACAATCAGGAATTAAATTTTTGAAAAAAGCGACCTCCATATGCAGTATTTGGTTATAGTGAGTACCAAAAAAAGAAGAGAAACATGTGTGACAAAACAGCAAAAAGATCTAGGAATTTATGACTCTAGGCAGCTTAAGGAGGAGTGGCTCTCTTTTGAATTGAGGTGTCTACAATCTGCAGATTGTTAATATTTTGTCAAATTTCCATTATCATTGTCAAGTTTAACTTATTTAAGTTTTGCTTATTTATATAAGTTTTGCTTATTTATTGTTATGATTTAATGTGGTAACATTGACAAAGTAGTGGCACTGCCCTAAAACTTCATGAATTACCAACAACTAAAATGTGCATAGCTCCTAAACTCTAGGACTGGTACTTTGAAGGCTGAACATTTCTCAGGCCATGGCTTGTGTCTGAGATTGTGTATAAGTCTGGTAGCATTTTGTTGGAGATTTTCTAAGGGTGTCATATTTTTGCTCTGAGGCGAAAATTAAATCAAAATCAAATCTGTCTAACATTGCATTTACATGACTTAAGTTGGATAAACATATCTTGATTACTTATATCATATCTACATTCGGTACATATATCAATTGTTTGTTTTCCAGGTTCTGATTATCTGACATGGACTTGCAGGTTCAGGATTTGCCACCCAATAAGCGGCAAAAGATTGACAACTATGGAGGTCCATCAGGATCATCAGGTAATCATACACTGTTAATTCTACTTTTTGTTGGGAGAAATATTATTTGAACAATGAAGCCAGGAAAGTTCAAGGAATTGTACATGGACTAGGGGGGGGGGGGTGTATTTTCCCCCTAACACATAGTTTCAAATAGTTACCTTTGATCCCCTATTGAACTACAGGGACTCAGTATTAGAGGGGTCCAGTTTGAGTTTTGTCATAAGAGGCTGACAACTTGATAATGCAGAAATTTGTTTTTTAATGACACTCTATTTTTTCTATTTTGTGTTTTAAATGGCATGATGCCCATTAATGTTATCAAATTTGATGTAGAAACCCAATTGAAGAAGATTAACCCAAATAAATATACAGGACCAGAAGAAGTATCAACATGGATTTCATCCCAATCGATCAGTTGACACTAACCTCATCAACAGATATGAGCATGTCTCAAAACTTATGGATGAGGGATCTCCTGTTGACATGTTATTACTGGATCTAGACAAAGCATTTGATAAAATTTGCCACAGGAGACTAAACTCTAAACTGTGCAATGGGCATCCATGATGATGATGTCAACTGGATAATGCAATTTCTTACAAATAGAAAGCAGATGGTAAGGGTATTTGGAGACAACAGATCAACCTTCTTCTCGGAATCAGCAGATGTAAAAAGTGGAGTACCCCAAGGAACAGTTTTGGGTCTAACTTTTTTTAATATTATCATCAACATTGCTCCTTCAATCATAGAGAATAAAATTGTATTGTATGCAGGTGATTCCAAAATAATTGGTCCTGTTCTTGACCCTCAAAGTGCCATAGCCATGCAGGTTGATCTTGATGCATTTCAAAGTGGGCAAAATCCTGGCACTTGAATTTAATATACAGAATTGCAGTCATTCATTTTGGAGCAAATAACCATCTTTGCCATTATTTTATGAAATCCAGCTATGGTTCAATACAGCCACTCATATGTAGTTATGATGAAAAAGATCTGGGAGTCTTGGTTGATGATAAGTTCAAGTTTAATTTTCGTGCACAGTCTGTAGTAGCCTGTGTCAACCCAGCTCTTGGTTTAATAAAAAGAACATTCTGCAGTAGATCTCCAGCTGTGATCACCAAACTCTTTAAGGGCCTGATCAGACCGCAATTGGACTTTGGGATGTGTGTTGTTAATCCAGTAAATAAGAGTGATATATCAATTCTAGAATCAGTACAGCAACGTGAAATGAATGAAGGGATTTCAACATCTTACATATTCTGCCCAATTACTCAAGCTCAAACTACCATCTCTCACATATAGACATAGACAAGAAGATGTAATAATGACATACAAGTTCGTACATGACCAGAGCGTGATTCCCAACCTGTTCCAGATAGTCAGTTCACCAAATACTAATGACCACTCCTTCAATTTTAATCGAAAACGTCCTAACACCAGGCTGCAAAACCAATTCTATTCTAACCACATAGTCACCCTATGGAACTCCCTTAGCCAGAATGCTATATGTTGCCATGTGTTGAAGCCTTCAAGTCTGCAATTGACGAAGATTGGTGCAAGAAACTTGGCTCACAATATGGGATGCACCTATCGAGTTGAATTATCGTCATCAGTGACAAGTGTTCACAGGAACACATGCTGGCTAGTGCGATTTAAGGCATATGGCTGTGCAAGTTGATTCACACTTGCTGTGGTAGTCTGTTTCTGTGGTTTTTATTTTGTTTTTTGTGTATTTATTTTTGGTATGCATGTGTGTGTGTTAGTCTACTTATGTGTGTATTGTTTTTTGTTGTTTTTCTAGCTATGCAATAACAATCTAATACTGTGTTAAAACTTATAAAAAATGATGACTTGTGATGCAAAAGAATATCATATGAGTTCAAAACTTGTAAAAAAAAATAATTTAAGCAATCCTTAATAAAAGGTTTATTTGCTTCAAACAGTATTCGTTGCAAGCTTTGCACAGGTTCATCCCTTGTTATGGGGCTCCTTTTTCACCAGTATCACAGGAAATTTTTAAGGGAAAAGGCTTAAATCAACTTTTGATATTACTTGTTTATTACTGAATGAATTCAGTTTGTATATGTCTTTCTGGTTACTAATGAGAATTTTGGTGATTATTCTGAGGTCCTTGCCTATCATGCTTGGGAGGAGATGGGTTTGACGCCTGAACACTAACTATAGACGACTATGGAGAAATAAGTGATTTTTTTATTCACCAGGGAAGTAAGGCCCTTTAGTAGGGGGGTGATTAAAAATGGGGGTAAAGGTACCATCTTCTTCATTAATATTCACAATATTAAAAAAAATGAACATACATTTAGTGAAGTAAAATTGTTAGATGGAATATATCTAAACTTTTGTAATGTTTGAAAGTAGATCTGCTATAAGGAATATATGCTTTACAGTGATTAGAAAATTGCCATAAAACGATTAAGACAATGGATTTAATTTGGTCAATCTAATGTCTGAATTTACTGTAAATATATGTATTTTTACAGGTCTGAACAATTGAAGTTGTTTAGAGGGTTTTTGTGAGGTGGGAGGGAAGGGAAGGTCATGGGGCGTCACCTCTCCCAGCTATGTTTGGGCATATGTATATGCATTTAGTAATTAGAATTTTAATCACACATAACCATATATAAGATAAGATGAATTTTAAACAAGAAACATAAATCATCCAATGAATAAAATCATTAATCCCCATGAAGGCTTCATGGCCTGCAAAGGATACAGATCACAAAACCAACTTGTACACAGATAAACTATTAAGTATTAAAAGTCATACTGTTTAAAGCATTTACTTATAACAGAAAGAAAAAAGAAAGAGAGATTCATAAAAATGAAGAGGGATGTAAATGGGAATTAAAGGCTCGCAAAATATTAAGAAGAACATGACATGATTACATTTTATTTTCTAGATGTATTTGACCTGGAAGACAAGCTGCCTGATGAACTCCTCCCTAATGACATGCTTAGTTCCAGTTCCTGGAATGATGGCGGTCGTCAGTCAAACCAAAACATGCAACAGCCTACTTCAATGGGGATGAGCATGTCTATGTCTAATGGCATGGACAACCAAATGTCTCATCTTTTGCAGAATAAAAATCAAGGACAACACATGAATGTGTCTGTTCCTGGTCAAAGCCCTCTATCAGGAATGAACAGTTCACAGTTTCATTCTCCACCTAATATGATTCCAAAGAATGACATGAATATGCTGAATAATATGATGGTGAGTAGTGCAAATAACGGACCAATTGGAATTAATAATATTGGAATGAGTTTGCCAATTAAAATTGGTCAAGTGAATGCGATTGGTAATGGTCAGATGGTCAATGCTGGTCCAGTTGGTATGACACGAACAGTAATGACTAGTGGTATCCAGCAGCAGATGAGACCCCAAATGAGTCAAATTAATATCAATCAATCTAATATGCCGATTATGAATCAAGGTCCAAGAATGCAGGTAAGTTTTTTGTTAATTGATTATAACCAGGAAGTGTGAAGCTAGTTGTTTGTTACTATTAAAGAATATTATTACTGAGCTTAAGAATTCTGAAAGTGAATTAAAAGAATAAAATGACAAATAAGGCAAATGTAATGGAAGAGAGAAAGAACACATTAGGGATAGGGTCCTGATATAATTGTTTGCTAATTCTTCTTATGAAATGGATAGATAACGAAGTATTTGTACCTTAGAAATAAATCTTATGCACTATGATGCTATTAAGTGTTTTTATTGATATGACCCTACTGACTTGGTGTTTATTGCCTCAGATGAACAGGGATTTATTTTTGGAAATGGGGAATATTTAAAAAACAAGTAATATTATATGCAATATCTAAAAATGATTGGTATTAGCAGAGAATACATACTTGCAAAATTAAAAACCATTTGTATAGACTGGCAAAGGATCTGTGTGTTCTAAAGGATTTGTTTATAAGAATCAGTTTATGAAAGGTCATTTAACCCATAGGTTGTGCAGAAAAACAAAGACTGGATGAACTAAATATTCTGCTTTCTAATTTGAGTTCTTTTAATGCAATTCTCTGCATATCTAAGAATCAAAATCTGGATTGATTATGATAAGTTTAAGATAAAATTAGTTTATATGTAATTATTGTAGTTCAGACAATAGCTAATCAGCCTCTTTTTTAGTTTTCAGTATTATTTTTATGTTTATAGACATTTTTATAAGACTGAGCTAGGTGTAAAAACAAAAAAAAGAATGTTGATGAAAAGACGTTTTTAACAAAAATGGTAAAGATTCTCAATTTTTTCATTGTAAGCTGTCCAAGGTTTATGAATCTGCCATAGTTTTACTTGTGTATAACTGTTTAAACCAGAATAAATCTAAAATCTTAGATTACGAATACACCATTACTCAGTCCTAAATGTTGGCCATATCTGTGCTTTCTGTTGAGTTTGTGATGAAAACTTGCATATGATGGTATTAGTTTTCAACGTTTTTTTTTATTATTTATTTAAATAAAGTTTTATTTAAATAAAGAGTTGAAGACTGCAATAATATGCTTACTGACTACTCACCACAGCACTTAGTCGCCTGTGGCCGACACAGCTACGCATGCTCCTCCTCCATCCTAATCTATTCAGAGCCTCTCTCTTTACACCTTCCCAGGAAGTTCCCATTTCCCTTAAGTCTTTCTTTACAACATAATTCCACCCCAACCGCGGACGACCTTCTATCTGTTTAGCCCTAGACGGTTGGCGAAAAAGCACAATCTTTGGCATTTGCAATCCTTCATCCACGCAACGTGCACAAGCCATATCAATCTTTCTCTCATTATAGGTCTAGAAAGTGGGATTGAACCACATTTTTCGCAGAGCCTATTGTTTGAAATACGGTCAGTCAGCCAGGTACCCAAAACAATCCATAGGTAATTTCTCTGGAAACATTTGCCTAAATTTAATAGCATAATTTTCATACTGATTGCTCCCCTTTTTATGGTTTCCCTCCTTTTTTCAAAAATCAGACAGATTTTGTTAGGGTTGTGATTTTTGTTGGGTTATTTTGCATTTACTGAAATTTATATATTTAGAATCACTATAAAAGTGCCAATTGTTTCGGTCATATATTTTTAACGGAACCTTTTTTTGGTTTGGTTACTGTTAGTGCATATGATTTCTGCCTTACTTACAGTTTGTTACTACAAACTGTTGATGTAGAGGTTAATTGCATATGATTCGAACTCTGCTCACTCATAGGACTCGTTTGTGGTCAGTAATTTAAAAGAAGATAGTGATAAGAGAAGCATATTCTTGGCCATGATTTTTTTTCAAAATTCTAACTTGGTGGTGTTTCCTTCTTGCCACATAATTCGTAAATGTCAAGAAAGCTTTTATTATGCTTGAAATGAGCATAGAAGCTTTCATAAAATGTTAGCTATATGAGATGGAGGAAGGGGGGAGGCTTCCATCTTTTTTTTCTTGTGTGTGTAGGAGGGGGTGAAATCAAATAAGTGCATTTTTGGCAATTTTTTTAAGTGTGCAGAATATAGACCATCAATGATAACTATCAACCTTTCTTATTTTCTATGGAGTTCTCAGTTTGGTTGAAGCTGTTGCTTTAATATTCTTAGAGAAACAGCTTCTATTCAAAATACTTAAAGTCTCTTATAGTTTGCTGGATTTGTTCTTTTTAGATTAAATATGAAAAAAAAACTGGTACTACCATGGTTGTCCCTTCTGTGTTTTTTTTTTCATATTTCTTCTAAGTTTTACTAGTGATGGGATGCTGCTAACATTTTCCCAGTTCAATGATTCTGTCTCTCCAATGTCTTGACTCTGATTCTAAGCATATTTAATTTCATTTTAAGAGTGTTCGTTGATTATATCTAATACTGCATAGTCACATTACCAAATCAAGTTTGGTATTGGTCATTTTCCTAATGCAACAACCATGGGTCAGTCTCAGACCCAACCTCCATTCTAGCATCCCTGAAAGTGTATCGCACTTGTATCTTTCGACAAACATGGGAAACCTGTAGTGCCCTTAAATTAATTAAGCTATGAGGTTTGCTGGGACCAATTCATCTATTCTAAGATTTGGAGGGGGCAAATACCCCCCTTCCCCAATTGACACCAGTGAAGCCCACCCTATGACTTTGGTTTCACAAAATTCGATAGTCCCATTCATCCAGGGAAGAGTTAATGGATCCTTTACCTAAAATAAGTGTCACCTATTTAAGTAAAAGGCTACAAAGAGGGTTTAATTTTTTGTATGGATTTGATGTTTGTGGGGTTACTGTTTTTACATGTCTGAAGTCCACCCGTATTTTAAAATCTAGTGGAATTACTTAATAAATAAGCATTATAAAAAAATCTACTAAACTATTCATACAATAATGTATAAATAGGACGTTCAACCTCGGAACACTTGAGCTTTAACTGAGCGTTCATTTTCTTCTTTTTTTTTGGGGGGGGGAGGTAGGGAATTCAACAAAATGCACAACATGATAAAGCTTTTACATGCATAACTTTCAGTGTAAGAACATTTACTCTCGGAAAATTATTCTTGTGAATTTGGTTGTTAATTAGATGTGTGTACCCTGTTCAAAACTCATAATATAAATCGAAATGGAAATGACAGTGATAGTGAAATTCAGGAAAGTTTACCAACCCTGATGTTGATTTTCCTATTTAGTCTTGGGATTGGGAAGAAAGTTGGGGTCTTGAATATCCTCAGTTTGGAGCACTGGTTTCCGATGTTGTTTGTATGTTCCACAGGGAAATATGTACATATATTGTTTAGCCTTAGAAGGGACCTGGTGCTTTTTGCTGAAGGGCGTGGGGAGGGGGGTTGATAACACAAAAAGGAATTTTAGGCAATAATATTCTAGGGAACCACACGGTTCTAGGGAACCGTGTTTAGGTGTACAATAGGGGTAGATCAATTTTTAAAAGGGATATCTTGAGAACATTGATTGTAATCACATGTCCTTTAGGCTTTCTTTGGTTATGTTCGTTAAATAGGTAAATAGGTGATGTATGCAAAAAAAGCTATATATCACTTATTTAAACCACTAGAAGAGATAAATAATCAATTATTTTCTCTTCTTTGTGGGAGTTATTTCGCCTGGCTCACGGAATAATCCAATTTTTAGCACAGGCTTTATGTGAAATAGATACAGATTCAATTTGAACCGTTTATGCATTTCTCCTTTTCATTTTTTTAAATCTGTTTTAATTTCTAGAATCCAGGCATGTCAATCAGCCAAATGGGACCTTCTAACAACGCTGGGCAATTCAGTTTTAATGTTTCTTCAGCTGGAGGCCTGTCAAACCAAATTAGTGGCATTAACCAACGACCTATGATGCAGCAGCAGCAACAACCTAGGTTTCAAAATGTCAATATGGACATGAGACCTATGGTCCCAATAAACCAAACTCAGCAGAATTCGAATCAATCAGGATTGTCTCAGCAGCCTATTAGTCAAGCACAGGTGACTGGGTCATCAATAACTCTTCAAGGTCCTGGCCCAGGAGGTGGACCTACTCAACAGCAGCCCCCTGCTCCCCAATCCACCAACCAGTCAAGTGGGACTGCATCTTCTACAGATCCTGAAAAGAGGAAGCTCATTCAACAGCAGCTTGTCTTGTTATTACATGCACATAAGTGCCAAAGGAGAGAAAATCAATCAAATACTGAAGTAAAGATTTTATTTTATTTTAATGTCATTGTTGTTTTTTTTCGGGGGGGGGGGGTACCTTCATGGAAAAGATGGTTAATTTACAAATGACCTCATTTGCTTATAATGGTAAAACTCACATCGTCTGTGAGAAAGGAAAGACAGAGAAACATGGTAGTTTAAGAAAAATGAAAGGTGAAATACAGGATTAAAATTAAATTAACTTATCTTAAAATCAAAGTGCCAGAAGAAGAATGTGTTTGCTATTAGAACAAAGCATAACTTGTAAATTCATAGTAACTATTCAGAGCTTTGTCTTCAGTGCTTATTGGCTTGATCATCATTCATATGATGGAAAGTGCAAATAAATACAGACTCATTTGATAAATGCTGGCTGAAATATTGAGGATTTGTCAATATTATAAAAAAACATTGTCTTTAGTAAGTCTTTATCCTCTTTTTACGTTCTTCGTTTTTCGTCATACGTTCAATCCGTGCGTATGTAATACCTGTAAT
Organism: Artemia sinica; assembly: GCA_027921565.1. NCBI lineage: Eukaryota > Metazoa > Arthropoda > Branchiopoda > Anostraca > Artemiidae > Artemia > Artemia sinica. Next base: position 19,909,818 of record CM051265.1, on the reverse strand, counting down.
CAGTTAAGCTCTTGTCGAAGTAACTTATGGAGAAAATGTATTGGTGAGTTTTTTTATTTGGCTACATGCACATCATGGTTGCATACTAGGATTCAGTGTATAAGCTATCATCTTTTTTTATTATTATTTTAAATCCAGTAAATTTCTTGAATATAACCTTTATAAAATTGTCAACTAGTCTATTCATACAATAGCCTATAAGTAGGTCATTAACCGTGAAACACCTGAGCCTTTAGCTGAGGATGTACGTATTTTTTTTAAGGGGGGGGGGAGGGGGTCAACAAAATGCATAACAGGATAAAGCTTTTATATGCATAGATTTTGGTATAAGAACATTTACTCTGAGAAAACTATTATTAAAAAAAAATCGTTTTTTATTCTTTTAAAAGTTTAGTCTGGTTACCAAGTGCAAAGAATGTTTAGTTGTGTAAATTTCAGTGTATTCACGTTTTGGATGAGAAATAAGAAGGAGGATTTTTTGGTGTTTGAAAAAATTCTGTATTACAACGTTGAATGCTAAATTCAAAAATATAAATAGATTTTCTCTAGCAATCATAGCTTTGGCATATTGAATGTTGAAGCTGCTGGTTGAATTTTTTGTTTTAGCTGGTAAGCTCTTAAGATCATTCGGCTAAATTATTGTGATAGCTATTTCATTTTTTTTAATGAATATAAAAAGCTTTATAAATCATTAAAAAAGTTAATTGAAAATCAAAATTTTCGTTAGAAAATTTCAAATTTATTATGCAAAGACCCTGTGGTGGATAGAATATGATTAGATTCTCGAATTTAGTGTCAGAAGAAGAAGAAGTCAGAAGTTCTGCTGGAGTCACTCAATATAGCTATAGAGCCGAAAGTTCAATTGAATTCCCAAGTGTCATTTTTACTGACTAGTCTTTTAATCTGTGATTTCTTGTTAGACTCAGTTATAATTAATAATTATATATAATATAATTATATAAAATATAATTAATAATTAGACTCAGTTATCAGTTATATAAGTTAAGCCTTATAACCATGATGAAACAAATTATAACCTTACACATACCGAGTGAGTTCTTTTCATTCTTACTTCTTCTTTTTTCTCTACATTTACATCCCAATTTTCTTGCTAAATTGCGTTTGTTTGCAGTGTACCCTGCCCCATTGCCGTACAATGAAGAACGTGTTAACTCACATGACAAGCTGCCAAGCTGGTAAATCATGTGAAGTTCCCCATTGCTCATCTTCCCGACAGATAATAACCCATTGGAAGAATTGTCAGCGAGCAGATTGTCCGGTTTGTCTTCCTCTCAAAACAGCAAACACAAACAGAAATCCCAATGGTAAGATATTACACTTTCTACTGTTAAACTCGAGTGTTTTTGTAAGGCAACTATTCGATTCACTATATTGAAGTTTTCTGTGAGCAAGTCTTTGTTATAATGGGAAGGAATATTAGCCAAGCCATTTTATCTGTGCTTCGTTTTGAAATGTTTTTCAGTTAGTTATAAAGGGAATTGATCTTCTTTTTGCCCCTGAAAAACCCTGGGTTTAGGGTTGGATTTTGAGAATGCTGTCAAAAGTCATCTTCTTTTTGGTTGGGAAATAACTTCTCATGTTAAGTTTGTGCTTTTTTAAGCTGAGAATGAGACCATATTAAATTTACGTTTACACAGTTTATGACAAGGGCAGTTTCTTCTCTGTCTTTTCCATTCTGGAGATAGAATTGTGCAAATTGATTATTGATTCAAAAAAAGAAATGAAGAATATTAATAAACTAACTCTTCATATTGAAATAAGTAGGGTAAAACAATGTGGGACACCATAAATCAGTAATGTTTTTATAGCAAGTTCGGAGCTCTATAAGCTGCTTCATTATATTCTTTTAGTCTTAATTTTTACAAATACCTTTTACTGATTAGCTCAATAAATACAATTGTAATAAATCTGCTATAAGTATAATTATTTTTGACATCAAAATAAATCTTAAAGTACCAAGGACACTAAAAAGTGAAACCTGATTGTTTAAAGGTTGGAAGGAAACATTATGCAACCATAGATGTCTTGGAAAATTAGGAAAAGCTGGGACTTAATTTTTAATGAAAAAGACCTCCATATCAGTAATGGTCAAAACCCCAGAAAAATTATGTACCTTATTTGCATAATTTACGTCACATTCTACCCTTGCGTAGAATGCAAAGGGGATGCAAAGGCAATGCTCGTTTTAAGTGTCAATGTTGCTGCTTACTTTAAGTTAAAAAAAACTTGTTTTTTGTATTCAATTTTCTGAACGTTTTTCAACTAATGCAGGTTCAAATTTGGCTCACCGTACATGAAAAATTAAGACCAAATTTGCAAATTAATTTTGGAAAATTTATTCCTTATTTGGAGGGTTTCCCCCTCCTCATTACCTTACTCTTTACGCTAAAGCTGTTAGCACTTCTAAAAAAGCTTCCTATTCTAATTAAAATGTCCCCGTGTTTCAGTAAACGCTCTTAAAAAATTGGGACAAACACTCAAACTTTAGCGTAAAGAGCAAGGTATTAAGGAGGGGGACACCTTTCATATATGGAGGGGGCAACCCTCCCCCACGCGGAAATATCCTTCGGTGAAATTTCATCCAACGTAAAGTAACCCCCCCCCCCCGCCATGCAAAATGTGTTAGGTACAGTTATTCTGCATATGAAGTAAGAATTGTTTTCTGACTTCAAACTGTCGAAATGCTTTACCACCCCCCCCCCCCCCCCCCGCCTCCTTATGTGCAAATATATAGCCCAAATTTTATATTTCCCATCTATATTGTCACTTGTCTTTGTCTTATCTCCTGCTAAGCTAAAAGAAACTAACGAAGACACCGGTTTGTTCTCGACTTTTACACAGCGTAAACTTGAGTTAGTGGCGCATAATACACAAGTACCAAAATTCCTTCCCCTACGGAAAATAAGAAAAAAAAAAAAACAAAACTCAAATAAAATTCTCAAATTTGGAAAGCCTTATTTTCTAGGGGGGGTGGGGGTATTTCCCATGAGGGGTATTTCCCGCGAGCGGGGGGGGGGGGGGTAAACGCCTAGAACCAGGGAGGATACCCCCTCCACAATTCCTCGATCTTCACGATAACGTTATTTAGAATTTTCAAAAAGCTTCTTATTCTAATTTAACGAACCGTTTGTTTCACTTGTTGTTCGTAAAGGATTGGGATACAAAGTGATACTTTAGCATGAAGAGCGGAGTATTTAAGAGGGGCGTCCATCTTTTTTTTCAATTCTTTAAGAAAGACTTAACAAGAATTAGGACCGCTTAATTAGAATAAAAGCTTTGTCAAAGCAATAGAGACTTTGTTTAAAGAGCAAGGGATTTAGAAGGGTGCAGTCCCACTCATATATGGACTAATTTTTGTCCTTTTCTATGTTTTTCTGTACTTTAAGTTGAAAAAACTTATTTTTCAAAATTTTAATTTCTGATTGTTAATCAGATCATGCTGAAAAATCCGGCTCCCTCAAGGGGGTTTCAGGCACCATCCCCTCTCCAATCTGCACCCTCAAACACTATTTCATAACTAATGATTGTAAATTCTAAAAAAAGCTTACTATTAAACGGCCAATCTGTTTCAGGAGTTGCTTTTAAAGAATTGGGACAAAAAGTCAAAACTTACAATTAATTAAAAGTATACGTATACTAAAGTATACATATACTATATACCAAAGTATACATAATAATTTCTGAAAAAAAATTTCTTTTAGTTACATTTCTAATCGTTCTCAAATGATACCGGGAAATCTGGCTCTCCTCCATGAAAAATTCCTTCCCCCAGGGAAAAATTCCACCGTGGAAAGCCCTTTTTACGTAAAAATAACCCCCCTCCAGGGAAATTCCCCAAAAAAATTCCATTCTAGCTAAAAATTCCACCCAGAAACTTTCTTGCGGACGATTTCAGGTGAAAAATCTTTAATTTCGGATTGCTCTTAAAATCCTGCCGGTAATCCCCTCCGTGAAAAGTATCCCAACAAAAAGCCAGCAAAAGGGTATTTTCCAGCGAATGTTTTTTTTTTTGGGGGGGGGGGGTACAAAAGAAACTTAAAAACGCATCGAAAATGTGAAATTGGTATCTACTCCCTTATGATATCTGGGTATATTTCTGGTCTGCGCTGTTATTCTGTAAGTAAAGAATAACATTAAACCCCAAAATGAGCAGAATCTATTCCGTACAGGAGGAGGATTGCCTCTTCCTTTTCCACACCTCCACCTCAAGGTCAAAGAAACTTCGGACTGTGCTCGTTAGATCAGAAATTGAGAGTTCTAGTCCTTTTTTGAAGGCCAAAGGGATTGGAGACGAACCACCTGCTGGGAGTGATATTTTTCGGGGGGGGGGGGGTATTTTCTCTGTTTTTTCTGGGGAGGTATTTTCTTTGGAGGGTTATTTTCCGCGGGGGTATTTTTGGGGTGGGGGGTAAACACCGGCCACCGAAAAAGGACAAGCAAAGATAAAAAAGAGACCGGTAATATCTTTAGATGAGTTAAACGAGGCATGCTCAATGCCGATAAAAACCAGAAAAGAACAGAAACGTCTAACAATAAGAAAAAAAGGAATTGTAACTGATCAAGTGAAGAAAAGAAGGGGAAAATCAGAATTGCTCGTCAATAAAAGTAAAGGTAATTAAAATCTAACCTGCATTAGGCTGTACCTGGATGGAGTATCTTAAATGCATTAGGTTTGCTTTTTTTATGCGGGAGGGGGAGGGGGGTCAAATGTTTTTGGTTTTCTTTTATAAAAAAATATCGTTTCTAGTTTTCTTATCTCTTCTTGCACTGTTCTTGTTGTTTTATTCTTCCGGTTTCATATTGCTTTCGTTTTTTATTCTTTTGTTGTACTAACATAAATGAATAAATAAATCTTAAAGCGAGTTCAGCTAAAATTGAAATGCAAATAAAGCTTAAAACGAACAAAAATATTTTACTATTGCAGCATAAATGAAGCCCAAAACGAACAGAAACTAAATAAACAATCATAGCAAACAAACATACAACATGTGATAACATAAATGAATAAATAAACCTAAAAACGAGTAAAGCTTTAATTAAATATGCGAATCAAAATTGAAACGAACAAAAATCAATTCAAAGAAGAGTATGAGTACTACCTCCTTCCCCAATTGTAAAAGTCTAAAACCTACTGGATCATTGGCGCTTTATTACAAACATTTTCTTCCGTACTTATTACAACATTGGAAATAAAAAATGAAATTACAGTAAAATCAAATTTTGAGCTGATTGGATTTTCAGCAGTTGACATCATTATATATTAAATATTTGGTTTAACCTTATTTCTTCCCAAGACCGTTCACGACAAATTTAGTTTCACTACAATCAAGAATTTAGCTACTGCCTGCTTTCCTAACTTTAAAAATCTAAAGCCTACTGTGTCATTGGCGCTTCACTGAAAGCGAATTATATTACAAATATTCTCTTTTCCAGTTATTACATCACTGAAATGAAAATACATATTACACTATTCAAATTTTCCTTATTCCATTTTATTTATTATAAAAAGAATTACTTTATCAGTTTTATTTATTCAGTTAGAATTAAACCTTTAGCTACTGGTACAGAAATTTTAGCCCACTAAGCCACTGCGCGTGTGGGCGGTTCTAGCAGACAACAAACTGAACGTAATCGATGAAACCAGGTTCCAATCCGGGTATTTAGCCTGTTGATAAAATATGTTCTGACTATAACTAATATGCAGTTTTACGCATAGCGTGTGCAAAGTCATGGAGCTCTAGAAATATAACTGTCCTTGTTGTTGTAGCAAAAGCAAACGCTTTCATAAATTTAAGTTATGCATTAACATAGATATTATTAACATTGTTCAAGACTGAAACTTCAAATTATTAATTAATTGGCTTACCTACAAAACATCTTCTGTTAAAAACCAATTAGGCTATCCTCTTCTGTTATATTTATCCTTTTAATTGACTATTGACAAATAAATAAAATCTTAATTTTCATTTTAAAATGTTCTTTTTATTACATAATTTTTACATATTCCCTCTAGTCTATATATCTTTGATAGCCCAGCTAAACATAATGGTTGTACCATCCCGTTACAAACGTTGGTTGTGCTTGTTTGTAAACAAGAAGAGTTTCTGCTTACTTCTTTCACGATTTAACAATGGCAACAACGGAGAGGATTAACACGACAAAAACCTTAATAAGGTGTATAACAACCAAAACAAAAGCCGTTGAAAATCCCGGTTTTTTGGTGAAAAAAAAAAACGGAGATGGAAACGGCGGCAAGCACTCTTTTCATTTTGATGTCCTTGGTACTTGAACATCTGTATCTTCACTGTTTTGGTAGCGATGATCCTTTAAATCCGGAAATATTAGTTATATTTTCTTTACATTTAATTTATAGTTTCTAAAAATATAGCTTCTGGAAGGTGTGGGGTCCTCAGGTCCGAAAGACTCACACCTCTTCTTTGGAAAATGGTTTAAAAATGCAATTTCCAAATGATTTAAATAATTTATTAAATTAACTAATTTATAAACTAAGGGTTTAAAATCTTAATTAGCTAATGATTTACTTACATCACGGTTATATTTTCTATATTTATATCTTATTTTTCTTCATTTACTTTCATAAACGTTGTAATGTCTAGTAGCCATGAATCATATGAACCACGAACCCCAGAAAATTATATATTCTTTATTTTTGTTTTTTAGCTGCTGGGAATCAAGTATTACCAAATACGAGCTCAAGTCACAGCTTACTCTCAGAATCAGTTGTAGTATCTGGTAGCCATGAATCCCAAGTAAATCATCTAGTAAATCAAATAGGACATGTTGCCGGTCCTAGGATTGCTGCTCCTTCTCAAACAGTCAACGTTGGATCCAAGCCAGTTCGCCAAGGTCAATTGAACGTGAATGTCGTTCAACAGGGTCAACAAAGTCAACTCTTTGCCAATATTCAAAATTCGTTGGCTCAAGCAGGTCAACTGTCACAGGGGCTAGATAGCCAGGTATTCCAATTTTTCTTCAGCTTTTTCTTCTTTTATGCTCCTCATAGTACCACTTCAAAATATCCGAAGCTGTTACTTTGGTAATTTGTACCCTAATTTGAGGGGGTAATTCTCTTGACTTAATTTAATGGAGTGTTGCAGTAACTATTGTGATATGGGAGATTTTGAACCAGGCATGAACATTTGCATTTTTAGTAAGGCAAAAAACTTGCGAGTGATGCTAAAGATGCTATAGAGAAAAATTTTGTTTTTGCGTTATATTGAAAGGTCTTTTTTTAATTTGGTCAAGCTTTGCACAACAAATAGATATATGTGAATCCTATCCTATGTGAATATTAATTTTTGAGTTTGCTTGTATCTAAAGCCTTTTGCCTTTCTTTGTTTCTTTCTGTATATTCTCGCGTTTTTGTATCTCTTTTTCCAACTCAGATCATATTATTAAATAACTGCGTTCATGTTTTCATTTGTAGAATTTAAATTACACATTTTGGCACAAATAATAATTTATTTGTAAAAATTATGATAAATGGTACCGGCAACAGGATTGCATAGAAAATCTTCCCCTTGGCTAGGCCAGTAAAGATATAGTGTAAATTGGACACATCTGCATACTATTTATATATTGTCTAACACCGCCTCATTTTCTATTATATAATACCAAGACCCATTCATACCTATGCTCATAAAGTCTTCCAGCGACGAACCGAATTGTAAATTTGCAAAGTGGATTATAGTTTTGTTCTTCTGCTGAGGATAAATATAGTGTTCCACTGACAATTGGGGACGTGAGTTCATAATCTAGATCGTGAATTCGATAACTACAATCGAAGAGAAGATGGGTAATAGTTTGTAATAATATAATATACTGCATCAAAATCTCAAACGGGCTTTGTGAATTAATCCAGGCCTTTTAAAAGAATAGACCAATTAATTATTTATTTCATAGAATTCAGGCTTCTGTGCGCTGGATTAAATGTGAAAACTAATATTTAGATTCAAAATAAACTTCAAACAAAATGGCCATTTTCTGAGAATAGCAGCAACAGCTACGTGGGAGAATTAGCCATTATGCAGCGTGAAGGCAAAAATACAGGTCAAATTAAAAAAAAAACCTATTAATTAGCATAAAAAAGGTAGGCGTGTTATGGACGAATTTCTATATCATGATTGCTCTATTCATTTGGGATCTTAAAAAATTTCGGTTTTTTCAGGCAACAAGGAAATTTTTGACCTCCCAACAGCCTCTAGATGTCTCTAGATGCAACTTTTCTTCTTTGAAACATTTCCGTCGTGTGGATTGAAAGCAATTAGTACGGAATTCGATCCAATTTGTAGTGTTGGTCGTAGTAGCCAAAGTTTAAAGTAAGACTTTTTAAGTCTTAACAAATCTGTGCCTAGCATGACGGAACACAGTTCTGCCACCCTTGGCACAGATTTACATTTACCTGACAAAAAGGATGAAAGTCGGCGTTCTCGAAATGAGAGTGAAATCATAGTTTGGGGTCAGAAGACATTTATGTTATCTGGAAAAAATTAATAAATTAGTGTAAATGTGAATATTTTAGCCTGTATTTATTTTAATTGTTGATTCAACTAATAGGCATTAATAAGTTAATTTATTATACTAAATCTCCCTTGTAACTTTGACCTACTTTTATTCAAGGATTACTCAGGCAATGGTTCTTCAAGGGTAGAATCAGGGGTGGCTATATAACCACCCTGTTTTTTGTAATAAAATAGAATTTTGACTTACCCTCCAAAATTCCTGGAAGTTTCGCCTTAATACTCTCACCGTTTTGGACACATACAAAATTAAAACTTCCCCCTTTTCCAAATAAGAAATCCTCCTTAACAACAAGGAACTTTTTGTATACTACACAATCCTTGCCCCGTGGCTTTGGGGGGCTTGGCCTTAGATAAATATTTATGAGATGGCTTCATAAAGCTGATGAGCGGCCCAACCTTGGTACTATCTTAGGCGTTTTCCTGTTACAAACCAGAATCTTAAACCAGATTGAGAATTATTAATGGAACACCTGAATCTTAAACCAGATTGAGAATTATTAATGGAACACCACAGTTTATAGATCTGACCCAGAGTTAAGCAAAACCTACGATCCACACCCACCTTCTCTTCTCTTCGGGCAATACTGACTTTTTTTTTTTTTTTTTTTTTTTTTTTTTTTTTACCAATAATTCGGATAATGCTCGTTTCGGATACGATATGTAAATCACTGCACGAGCCTGTAAAAACCGCTGCCTTTACCGACCGAAATGAGATTTCGGTACATATCATATCACTATTTTCGTGCTCTTTATTTAACCAAATAGAAAATTGTTCCATCATCTGTAAAATCACAGTAGGATTCGGTAAAACTGCTGCATTTACTGACCAAGTTCGAGATTTCTGCAGATGATATGTCAGTATTTTCATGATCTTTATTTAACCGAACAAAAATTTTGGCAGTTTCGGAAAAAGAATTACCCACTCATTCTTTTTTACTTAGTGCTCAAAAACACTGAGGAGCGTGACTGACGTAAAAATCACATTTGTAAAATCACAGCAGGATTCGGTAAAACTTTGTACTTCTTCTTTGTACTTTGATGACAGATGTCCTTTTCGGCCAACCATCTAGGGGTAAACAGAAAGCAGGTCATCCGCGGTTGGGGTGGGAGGATGTCGTAAAGAAAGATTTAAGGGAAGCGCGAACTTTCTGGGAGGGTGTAAAGAGGGAGGCTTTGAATAGATTATAACGGAGGAGGAGCGTGCGTAGCTGTGTTGGCCTCAGGCGGCTTGGTGCTGCGGTGAGTTTTTAGTAGTAGTATATATAATAAACATATATATTATCTATTCAGCAAATCACTATTTGAGAAAGATGCAACGTTTTGTGACGTTTAGGCAACGTTTCTGTGATCTGAGGATAAATGTGAGAGGATAAAAGTTCATTCAGCAGCATTTTTTACCCATTTCAAGACTTCCTTGGGCCATTAAAACCTCATTTGAATTGTCCCGGCGACTCGCAACATTATGCGACGTTTTGACGACGTTCTAATGATTAGACTCCCCTGCACTGGCCAGCTGCGGGTCAGAAGCCCCTCCGGAGTGTATGAAACCTCACCGCAGTGGGCGGGTGTTAGAGGACTAAAATGACATTTTAAAATAAACAACTGTTTCTTTTTTTTTTTTTTTTTTTTTTAATGTTTTATATCATTACTCCTCTAATGATAGTCCGTTGAAACAAAGCAGGGGAATAAATTTGTGGTACTCTAGACTAGGTGTGCACTCAAGAGTGATCGAGGCGAACTGGTTCCCCTTGTGGAAGAGTATGCAGAATTGAGTCATATCATGGCAGGCTGCATAATTTTCGTATGTTATACGTGATGTATTCATATACATTAATTGGAAATTAAAAAGAGATTTTAAATCAACACTATTGAAAACACTTTTAAATGACCTGAGTTCCAAGTCTCTTCTTTGGCTATTAGCGGGTGATTTCAATATCGACCCTCTTGTGAGCTCTGACAGAGCATCGCTGCTTTTAAATACTCTACCAAATGGATATTATATAGCTACCAAGTACCTCATTTACACTTGTGTCCATAACAGAGGTTCTGGAGTTTCTGACTTAGACCATGTGATAGTATCTTGCGATTCAATTATACGTTCAGATATTCATGTTGACGCTGACAAAATTGGTGATGATCATTTACCACTCACTTGTTATTTATCTCTTCTCTGTCTCTCTAATACGACTAATTGTCTAGCAGGTGATGACAAAATTGGTGATGATCATTTACCACTCACTTGTTATTTATCTGTTCTCTGTCTCTCTAATACGACTAATTGTCTAGCAGGTGATGACAAAATTGGTGATGATCATTTACCACTCACTTGTTATTTATCTGTTCTCTGTCTCTCTAATACGACTAATTGTCCAGCAGGTGATGACAAAATTGGTGATGATCATTTACCACTCGCTTGTTATTTATCTGTTCTCTGTCTCTCTAATACGACTAATTGTCTAGCAGGTGATGACAAAATTGGTGATGATCATTTACCAATCACTTGTTATTTATCTGTTCTCTGTCTCTCTAATACGACTAATTGTCTAGCAGGTGATGACAAAATTGGTGATGATCATTTACCACTCACTTGTTTTTTATCTGTTCTCTGTCTCTCTAATACGACTAATTGTCTAGCAGGTGATGACAAAATTGGTGATGATCATTTACCACTCACTTGTTATTTATCTGTTCTCTGTCTCTCTAATACGACTAATTGTCTAGCAGGACGCAGTGACAAGTGACAAGGGCAAACCCACTTTCATATTTCAGGGGATGAACGATATGGGGACTTAAAAATTTGGATTTGGAGGAGGGGATAAGATGTTTTTTCTCCTGTTCTCACATAAGAGCATGCAAGACGGTTTATTTCTGTTTTATGCCTTTCTTCCGACTGGCTCTTTCGCTAGTTTTATGCGAGTTATGTTTCAGATAAATTAATAAGTCGGGATGAACAGAACTAAGATATTTCATACGAGTTAAGCAGCGAAGGGCTTTGATTTTTAACGTAAAATATAAGTTTAATGATAAATGCTGCCAGGTAAATTTCTGCAGAACCGTAAAAAGAAAATAAAATAAATTACTTTCTTAGTAGAAACTAAAAAGAAAATGATATGAACAAAATGATATTAACAAAAAAAGATATAAAACATTGATATACCCCCCCCCCCCCCAACCAGCTCTTTCGTGCGCACCTAGTCTAGAGTACCACGTATTTATTTCCCTTCTTCGTTTCAACGGTTGCGTCGGAATGTTTCGAAAGACAAATTATGAAATGGGGCTTCTTCATTTTTCTTTTGGGTCTCTTATCCTAAGCTAGAAATAACTTCGCAATTGTGATTGATGTAATTTAGGTGGGTTTGGATCGTAGGTTTTGCTTAATTCTGGGTCAGATCTATAAACTCTGGTGTTCCATTAATAATTCTCAATCTGGTTTAAGATTCTGGTTTGTCACTGGAAAACGCCTAAGATAGTACCAAGGTTGGGCCGCTCATCAGCTTTATGAAGCCATCTCAGAAATATTTATCTAATTTTAAAGTATTAACTGTTTGGTGTTACGAATAGTTATATACCAAATTTACACACTGTACACCGAATGTACTCATTGTATATTTGTGAAAAGTGTATGAAATTATAGTTTGTTGTACTGCTACTACTACTAATAGCTCACAGTAATACCAAGCCACCTGAGGCATAAACAGTTTATCCCAATTTATTCAAAGCTTTACTTTCTACTACCTCCCTTGAAGTTCCATTGTACAAATAAACGCTGTACACCGAATGCACACACTGTATATTTATGATAAGAAAGTGCCTGAATAAAATGTGTAAAATACAGTTCTTCCTGGCCATTGAATTTCTGAGCATGGTCTTATACTTTTTCTTAATATCAATAAAGTTACAAATATGATACAGAAAGAAATCTATATCGGTACCAATAAATTCGACGAATCTTAGCAGTGGCGCTTTTGACTGAAAATAAAAAATTGTGCGCAAGATCTCCTGACCACCACCCTCTCCACCGTCAGTTTTTTGTTGTATGTCCATGATAAACCGCTTTTTTTCGCTAGCCTGCTTTCCAGTTGAATGAAGTCATTAGAAAAACTCTTTGCTTGTTTAAAAATTTGATATGATAATGTTGATGAAATTGAAGTAATAATGCTACAATATTTGTTCATGGCTTCTCCTAGGTGTATTAGAGTAAAGGGATAGTCATTTCTTGGGGCTGTTTTGATCAGTCTGGTAGACTATTAATATGCAATGTTACTCAACAAGTGGTCGCATTTATTTCAGTTTTCTGGGCTGACTACTAAAGATTGATGCTCTTGCCCACGAATCAGTTGGTATTTGCACATGGGAGAGAGGGGTCTCCCTGCATCCCTGCAAGATCAGAATGAACCAATTATCTTAAAATTTCACTTTGTCATCTCAAAAATAAATTTTGGATACATAACATTGAGGTACACGTTGATGATATTAGCACTCAACTTTGCAATTGAAGGCGCAAATTATTTATATTTGTAGGCTAAAATTGAATCGTCCATTTTCTACTGGAACTCTGGGGGGATTTAGCAGCTAATTTTAATGGCCTGGAAATTATGGACTTGATTGATATAATATGTCACATTTGTGTGGTTACTTTTTTTTACATGGGATGACATTACAAGGTCGATCGTTACCATTTTTTAGTAAATGAATTTGAAGCTTATAGAAACAGTGGAATTATTTGCTAAAAATGTCTTATGTGTTTCAGTTAAGTGGTCAAAGTCCTGAATCTCGGCTGACATCCGGGCCTGTCCAACTGCCAGGAGGACTTCAGGCTAATCAAGTAACTGCGTCTCCTGTGGGCATGACGAAAGACTGGCATGCATCTGTATCAGCTGACCTGCGTAATCATTTGGTTCAAAAATTGGTTCAAGCTATTTTTCCGGCTCCTGATCCCGAATGCATGAAAGACAGGCGTATGCACAATCTTGTGCAATATGCAAGAAAAGTTGAGGGTGATATGTATCGACAAGCAAATACGAGGTCTGAATATTACCATCTCTTAGCTGAAAAAATCTACAAAATTCAGAAAGAACTTGATGAAAAACGCCAGAAGCGGAAAGAGCAGCAGGCCTTAGTAAGTCAGCAGACTGGAACAACGCCAGAGCCGCCAATGATTCCACAATCGCCCATCCAGCAAAATTCTGGAGCTATGCAGAATCAGCCTCAAAGTAGACCTCAAACTTTTCAAAATCAAGTGAGTCAACAGCGCCCTAGTATGCAACCTATGCAACAGCCCATGATGAGGCCGCAAATGCAAGGACCAATTCGGATGCCTCTCCCTCAACAAATTAAACCAGAAATGTTAAGTCCTCCTAATCAAACCATTGCCCCAAGCATGGGAGGCTTTATGAATAATTTTAATAATCAGCAACGATTGCCCTTCATTAATAATAGAGCTGATAGTGGTGAATTTAATCAGAATGGTCCAATGCAGTCGCCATTCTCTTCTATGGCTGCACACGTCAACGAAGTTGAAACTCATGGGAAGCATGAATCTGGTGTTAAGCAAGAGTACGATGGTGTAAACAACACCATTGTCACACAGCACAATGATGACAAATTGGAAGCTGTTTCTGATGAAGAAACAAAGCCAGATGTAAAGCCAACGACTATTGGCAAAAGCATGGGTGATGATTCTCAGGATAGTCAAATGACTGATGTAAAAAGGTAATTCTTCTTGTTCTTCATTTACAACCTTGATACATAGAGCCATAATAATATTTGTGTTTCAAAAGATGTTTATTAATGAACAATTAGATATTAAAACAATGGTTTTATCTAAATTACGCAGACACAAGAAAAAGTGGAAAATAAACTGGTTCTTTAACAGAGAGCAGAGCTCAATGGACTAGGTAACCAACGAATACTAAACATAGAAAAATATGTGCTGACGTTAGCCATATACTCTGTTCTTCTTCTTTTACTTCTTGTTCTTCGTTTACTACTTTGATATCTAGAGCCATAACAATATTTGTGTTTCAATTGACGTTTATTAATAACCTATAAGATAACAATACTTCTTGTTCTTCATGTACAACTTTGATACCTAAACTAGTGTGATATTTTGTGTTTTATGGATGTGTTATTAATAAAGAGTCTGATAAAAAAATTTATATATGATATATAGATATATATATAGATATATATATATAATAGATATAGATATGAGTATATATATATAGATAGATAGTATATAGATAATATATAGATATATGATATAGATATATATATATATAGATATATAAGATATATATAGATATAGAGATATATATGAGATATATATAATATATATATTATAAATATATAGTAGATATAGAATATATATAGAGATGAGATTATAGAGATATAGATAGTATATATATATAAATATATGGATATAGATATATATATATATATATATAGATATATATATAGATATATAGATAGATATATATATATAGATATATATATAGATATATAATATATATATATATATATATATAATATATATATATAATATATATATATATATATATATATATATATATATCTATATATATATATATATAGATATATATATATATATATATATATATATATATATAGATATATATAATAGTATATATATATAGATATATATATATATATATATATATATAGATATTATAATATATATATATATATATATATATATATATATATATATATATTATATATATATATATATATATATATATATATATATAGATATATATATATATATATATATATATATATATATTATATATATAATTATATATATATATATACAAATAAAATTGAAATTACATTGGGGTAAAAAATGAAATGAATCTGCATTGTCAGTTTAATATACATATGGTGATATTTATTCCTTAAAATCTTAATTAATTTTTGATATCTTAAAGTTATAAAAGTGAACACATTTAAAAGAGTATTTTTCTGTAAAGTACAAATTATATTCTGGCTTTAGAAAGCATAGGGGTTTTGAACCCTTTTCGTGTTAATTTCTGCTCGTTTTGAGTTTGACTTGGTTAGTTATTATAATTTCCTTTCGTTTTGGGTGTCATTTATTTATTGATGCTGAATTGTGGTAGTTGTATGCTTGGTAGATTATTTGATTCTATTTTTGTTCAGTTTTGGTTTAATTGAGTTCTTTAATTTTTTTGAAAAATGTTATTTTGTGCAAAAAGTTTTTTTTTTAAATTAATTTCTGTTCGTTTTATATTGACATAACCTTTTTCAGGGAAAAAGAAAATAATAGTTCGAATCCTTCCGGTTTTTCTTTAAGAATTTATAGTTTCGCCTGCTATTTGTATGCAGGAGAAACTTTTTCAGCAATTTTTAACAAAATAAACGCTTTTGAAAATAATGACACAAGTAGTAGTGTTTAATTTAATCATATACATGCTCTAGTTGACCTGATAAATAAAATTTAATACCATTCCCAAAAAATTATATCTATGCTCTTTTACAGCCTACATACACTTACACTCTTTTGATTTAGTAAAATTTTAAGAGCAGAAATAGCAATAGAACTAGCCCCGAAAGTTTCAGCTTAATTCCCTCCTTGGTATATTGCTGAGAAGTCTTATTGGCAACCAGCACACAAACAGTGCGTTTTGATTCAATTTTAAAGTAACATTTAGTTTATAAGCATAATGGGCAAACACTGGGGGGTTGACCTACTCAATAACCCTAGAAATATAGTTACTAGACCGTTCAGCTATGCTGAACAAAATGGTTGTCTTAAAGTTTTGATTGGAAGTGTCTGGAAAATTATGAGCTAAAGAGGAGGGCTGATTGCCCTCCAATCACTTTTGACTCTTAAGACGGCACTAGAACTTTTACTTTTCAATCAGATTAGCTCCTTTAAAATATAAATGATATTGCTAGCTGTGATAGAGCATCACTGGCTATGTCCTTATATGCCCTATATTGCTTATTTGCCCTTTTATTACCTGCATGCGTATAGTTTTTTCGTTTAATTGAAACTCCCCCCAAACGTTCCCTAAAAGTTTCAACTTAATGCCATTAGTGTTGTTAGTTACAGTAACCGTGGAAGCAGCATTAAATGTATGCATACAGTGTCTTCTGGCTAGTTCAAAATCCACAACCTATGAAGGTATGAAGGTGAAATTTTCAGAGAATATTTCTGTTGTACAAATGACAACCTGTCATCTGTATGCATGTTGTCAAAAGGGCTTATCAGCCCTTTTTCCTTTTTCGTGTGTGAAATTAAAACTTACAACGCTTGTTGTGGGGGATGTTGAACTAACCAAAAGACAATATTTGTATCATAATACTACTGCTTCTAGTCGTACAACTGCTACTGCTGCTACTGTTAATATTACTGCTACTACTACTTCTTCAAAAGCTAAGACTACTACTATTAACTGTAGCATTAAAGAAAAAGCAAAAACAGGATTTTTTTTTAACGTTAAGAAATAAATATATATAAAATATGCAAACTGGCCATCTGCGCTGCATATTTAGCAAATATAACTGGACCCACAGTATATCTCAAACTTGAAACGTAATATTAATTCTTTACATAACTGTCTTGCTTCTAATAACTCAACAGACATTTTTAGGTGAATTTAGGTCTACACCAACTCAACGGACATTCTAAAAGTTATAAAAATTAATATCAACCGGGTTCAGGATTAATAAGGTTGAGTTTTAGGCTCTCAATTACAAACCTTGCCGAACTTGGGTTTTTGAAAAAAAAGCAATAAAAGACAATGATTACAAAAGTAAATATCTGAATAAAAAAACAACGAAAGGTCGATTAGAGAAATTAAAATCCATTCAGAAAAAATATATATATATATTTGATAAAATATATTTCGTATTATAACGTAAAAGTTAATTAACTTATTTCATATGTAAAAAAAAAATCACTACGGGAAAAAAGAGCAAAACATATAACAAATTAAGACGTTTGATAGGAAAAATTCATATTTATTGGAAGTCTATAATAAATCAATAATAATTTTAAATATGCAATGATTGTCAAAGTATAAAAAAAACAACTAAAATAAGAGAGTATTTAGAGTTAAAAAGGGGTAGTTAAAATTTGAAGATCAAACTGAAGTCCCAATATCAAACATGCCTTACCCCTACCCCCCTTTTCAGCTCGAAAAGCTATATCTTAACAATTGACATCTCTCATAATTTACGGTCTTATCCTAGGGAATCAGCATCGATAAATAAGTGAAACCAAAAACGAACAGAAATTACAATAAATAACCGAGTCAAACTCAAAACGAGCAAAATTTACAAATTGTAAGGTACAAACATAGTAGTAAATATTAAAAGCAAAGTCTGAAAATACCAAATATAAACTGCCTACAAAAACTATATGCCTGACGAAAATCTTACTCTCCCGATATCCATGAAAATTAATTGAGGCTCCAATGAGTAGCCTAATATGTGACAGTAGTGTCCCATGCAGCAATAATAGTCTTTTGATCAATGCAGCTGGTATGATGTAATACTATGGTATAATCTGTTACTTGCAGATAAAATGACGTGATTTTGACTTAAAATCACTTCAGAGTGCATATACATCATAGGATTACAGAA
The DNA here is from genome assembly GCA_027921565.1 of Artemia sinica. NCBI lineage: Eukaryota > Metazoa > Arthropoda > Branchiopoda > Anostraca > Artemiidae > Artemia > Artemia sinica. The sequence goes on along the minus strand of CM051265.1, from coordinate 19,891,624 downwards.
GTCATGACGTCATCTTCCCTATATATACCACAGATATGAAAACATAGTTTTGTAACTTGATTACGCAACGCTATATTCGCCTCCTTAGTATAATTATTTACTTGATCCATCCATGACATTTTTTAGTTAAAAGTCACACCTAAAATTTTATATTATTTACAAGTAGCACATTTATATCACTTTGACTAGGAACTTCTTTTACCAAAAACGAGACTCATAAGTGCTGACTTTTTTTCTATTAATTAAAAGCCGTTTTTCTTTGCAGTCAACCTCCAAACGGCGAATTATGCTATCCTTACTAATCATGGATCCTAGCTTCTGAAGTATCAGCAATGATAAATCATCTGCAAACTTCGCTCTTTTTTCATGCCAAGTCGCAATTTTGTGACACTATGTTAAAAATAAAACAGGTTCCATTTTGGTACCTTGGGGTATTCCACAGAAAAGCTCAAGAAAATCCGATTGTACCCATCAGCACTAACAAACTGTTGCCGTCCGTATTAAAAACTATAAACTATCCGAATTAAAAAAGCTCTAAAATCTGTCATTGACTCAAGAATATCCAGATGGCTTGATTTGCCAAAAGCCTTTTCTAAGTCTGCTTGCAATATTTCTACAAATGCATCTTTGTTTTCTAGATGCTCCAGGGCTTCTTCCACAATTTTAATGAGATAATTTACTCTGGTAGATTCTTTGATAAATCCAAAATGACAGGGATCTATTTTATCACAGAAATCTTCTAGTAACCATTCCTTGAGAAAATGTTCGAAAACTTTAGATACAATAGGGGTTAAAGATATAGGTCGTAGGTCACTCATCCCTTTTGGATTCGAAACTTTAGGTATTGGCGTTACCACTCCCTTTTTTTTAATCATCCGGAAAGGTACCACTCAACAGACATTGGTTTAAAAAGGCAGTCAGAGGTTCAGCTAGAAAGGCTATAGAATTTCCAATTTTTAACTAAACGAGCCTCTTCTAAAGTTTCTACAACCCATCCCTTCCACAAAAACCTTATGTACCTGCTGAGCATAGCTTACAGCCCTTGTCCCTAGGCTCTGGCTTTGTTTCAACCCCAAATTCCTTGTTATATGATATTTAGACTATTTTGAATAAAATGGCTATCTCAAAATTTCTAATAGATGCTTTTTCGGACAGTAGGACGTTTGTGTGTGTGTGTGTGGGGGGGGGGGGGTAGCTGCCCTCCGATCATTGACTTTTAAAAAGAGCACTAGAGCTTCTGATTACCAATCCAACGTGCCCCCTCCGAAGTTTATATGACTACGCTTTCTATAAAAAAAAACCTTATATGCCCCCAGGGCATAACTTACAACATTAGCCCTGAGGGCTGGGTGGGGGGGGGGGTTGTCATCCTCAAAGACATAATTTGTGGACCTTTCAACTGCGTTGAACAAAACGACTATATCAAATCGTTGATCAGAAATGTTTGGGGAAATTATCGGAATGGAGGGGGGGATTCGCCCTCCGATCAGTTTCGAATATTAATAAGGGCAATAGCCCTCTCAATTTCCAATCAAATGAGCCCATTTTGAAATTTCTACGATAACTTTCAATAAAAACCTTATATGCCCCCAGGGCATAACTTACTACCTTTGCCCGTAGGGCTGTTGGGGGGGGGGGGGGGTTGTCATCCTCAAAGACATAATTTCCGGACCTTTCAACTACGTTGAACAAAAGGTTATCTTAAAATTTTGATTGGATGTGTTTGGGGAAATGGTGGGCTGTGGAAGTAGAATTAGTTACCCTCCAATCACTTTTGACTATTAAAAAGGGCGCTAGCCTTCTCAATTTACAATCGAATGAGCCCTTTGAAGTTTGTAGGATAAGGCTTTCTATAAAAAAAACCTTATATGCCCCCAGGATCTAACTTACAACAATTGCCTTGAGGGCTGTGTATGTGTGTGTGAGGGGGGGGTCATCCTCAAAGTCGTAATTTCCAGACCTTTCCACTTTGTTGAATAAAATGGCTATCTCAAAATTTTGATTGGACGTGTTTGGGGAAATAGTGGACATGAGAGGGGGGGGGGTTAGTTGCCCTCCAATCGCTTTCTACTATTAAAAAGGACACTAGCCCTTTCAATTTCCAATAGAATGAGCTCTTTTTGAAATTTCTACGACAACTCCTTTGATACAAAGTGCCCTGGTCTAAAAAAAAAGAATAAATAATAGATTGTGCCAACATCGTTCTTTACTTAGGCAGCGCTATTGCGCTGTCTTTGATGTAAAAAAATAACAAAGAAAAGAGTCGGAGGGAAATGGAAACAATTAAACTTTGATAACTTAAGCAATCGCAGTTATCAATGTTTGAATAGATTTTTATAATAAACAGTATACGCGAAAATAATATGAGCTAAAAATAAACCTTGTCCCAGACAAAGAGCAGAGCTCAGTGGACAGGGTAACAAGCCAACATTGGGAAAAGGTATTTGCGACAGGCATGTTCTGTAGTGTGCAAATATTGAAAAATACTAGGGAGGACAAATTTCAGGGTTTGTTGCAAAAAATTATAATTATGAGTTTTCATTAATTTATTGTTGTAATCTTTATCTTAAAAAGGCAGATGAAAATGAATTCAGCCTCTTAAAGTTTCATAATAAGTAAAAGGAGCTAGGTTTTAAGGTCCTTCTGTACCCGGGATTGTATGTATCCAGAGTACCTTGTGTACCCTGATTTTAAGGTCCTTACAATGTATGGGAAAGAGGAGCTAAATTTTGATTACTAAAACCATTGTGATATTTGGTGATAAAAAAGTTTTGTGATAAACTGACTGCTCAGCTATGTCAATTTAAGAAAATATAGGGGGTGGAATACAATGTTTTCTTCAATATCTGGGGGAGGGTGTCGTTTTTTCCTTTTTTTCAGTAAAAATACTCCAACAAGGGTATTTTTAAAATCTGGAGGAGGAACATAAAAACAGCTTTATCAAAATAGGATCAATTCAAGTATAAGCTCTAAATAAAATCAGGAAGTAACGAAGGGTAATCTCTACATCAAAAATAAGATTTTCAAATCTCTGAAAGGTGATTAATACACAGATGAAACTAAATTTCTCTTATTCAAAGTGAAATGTTGTTTTTATTTATTTTTGATTTTCTTGTTGTGTCTCTTCTGATTAATTTGTGTTTTATTTGGCTGTTCATTTTAGCGAACCAAAAACAGAGCCTATTGAGGAGCCATCGAGTGTTACAGAAGACGGAAAATCCATAAAAGAGGAGGTTCCCTCGGTGAAAGAAGAGCTTTCTGATTTGACTGAAGAATCGAATGATTCAAGGCCAGCTCCAGAGACGGCCTTAACAACAACTAGTTCTTATTCTTCAAAATCTCGAGTTGGTAAAGTTGGTGAGTCAACTTTTTCCTTCTTTGCTTAATTTCTTTCTTTTTTTCCCCCCTTTTTCAATTTCATAGTCTTCAAAACTAACTAGTTTATTAACTAAAGTCTAGAATCAGAGTTTTCAAATTCGGTCAAGTTCTTAAATTTTATTTCAGTCTCCATTCGTCTTTGTTAGGAACGAGCAAAAGAAATACATATATACATTGTCATAATCAATTGCTGGAGAGTTATGTGTCTTCTTTTTGTATTAGGTATCTCAATTTCGAGTTTATCATTCAAAACTGAACAGAATAGTTCAGTTCAGTTTTCTCGTTCAGTTCGTTTTCAGTTCAGAATAGTTCAGTTTTTAAGACACTTTAAAAGACACTTAGTTTTCACGTTCGAAATTTATAAGACACCTGTGACCAGGGTTGCCAGTCTTTTGGATTTCTTCCAAGATCTTGGATTTTCGGTCCTGGGCTTGGGATTTTGATAAAAGTATATATTCGCATCAAGGCCATACCCAAGGGGCTACCGGGTAAGAGTCCCCCTGAAACGTTTGTCTGACTCGTAAAAGTGTAACCAAAATGCAAACAAACAAATTTTTTATGCGTTTTTTGAATTTTTTGCAACTTCCTCATCCTCTTCATCCTGTGTCTTCTTTACAACCACGTAGAGTCGCAGGGAATCAGAGAGGCTTCTTTCATACGGCCAACCCTTGGTCCTGTAAAATATTTCCTACCATCTTTGCCAACTCATTAATATTATTTCACGCAAAACAGATTGCTGTGATTAAGACATCCTTTCAAATAATAGTAGTGTAAGAAAAATTTTGAAAAACGAATTATTTGAAAGTTAAAAGAATGCCATCTTTTGACTATTTACTTCATTGAGTATTTTCAAGCAAGTAAAGGTATTTTAGTTTTAGAAAGTTGTTCCAGTCTTCAAAAAGTTCACTTTTATCCTACTAGAACTGGTAAGTCTTTCAATAATATTGAGTATTCAAAAAATACTATTTAGGAATTCAATATATGATAGTGGTCTACACTGGCCAAGTAAGCTTATCGCACTGATTTACATAAGGACCATTGGAATCTTAACTTCTATAATTAGAAACGCTGCTTCTTTATTATGGACTAGTAAGCTAAGGCCACAGACTAGAAAATAAAATAGTAAGACAAGCTCATTCACTTCGACAACAGAAAGATATTCTATTTCCTTTGTGAAATATTTTCTCTTATTTTTTTTTTAGTTACATTTAAAATGTTTTTTTTGCAATGTTTTACTAATTACAAATTTAACTTTATAAGTTGTAATTTCTTTTATTACAATTTGCTTTTATTTTAACTACGTTTAATTGTTATTTAATTGTAGTTTTTAAATTGCAAAATCTCTACTTACAATTTTCAGTTATAACATGCTAAGTTTCAAATTCAGAAATGTAAGTGGGATAGTAAGACAAAAGACGGACAATATTATTTGGACGATAATTCTTATCAATCAAGCTAATCAAGGCTATTAGGGTTTCAATGATAACATAAAAGAACAGTTACATAGTTACGAAGGATTTAGGTAGTACTGGAATTTCAACCTGTTTTGTAATGCAGATACCACTAAGCTTCTGTGGCTTTTCGGAACCTTTCTAGCTTAAATGACCCTTGAAATGAGCTCGGAAGTTAGAAGGCAGTTAGAAGCGTTTGTCTCTTTTTATTCTTTTTTTTTTCGTTTTTCAAACATTACTTGGGGCAACCAAGTTAAAGAAAGCTGTTGATGAAACTTAAACTTTGCTTGGCCCAGTTCGAGGATTTACGCCGAAAAAGTGCCCCTAAATTTGTTAAACTATGGCAGAATATTCAGATCGTTATACTACATGCTATTAATATTCTCAGTCTAAGTTTAAAAATGGTCACCATTGAGATGGATATAGGTAAGTAGCTAGCAAGAGACGAGAAGATACCGAATATCCTAAGGCTTAAGCCCCCTTTCCCTTCCTGATATATTTTCCACGTTCCTTAGGGGATGAGCGCCAAAAAACGGGATTACCATTTACTCTAAGGGTACTCATCCATTATAAGATAGGCTTTTTCAGTTCCAAATAGTTTTTTTTTAATAACTTTGTTAAATTCGTTATTATTCGATTTTCATAGAAAATAACCAAATAAATACTAAAAAAAAAAATATTGAATTAAAATAAATGCTACCTTAAAATGAAATTAAATAGATACAAAAAAATTAACTAATACTAAAATAAGTTTACTATTAAGTATCTAGAGTTTTATATTTTTTAGTGTTTAAGCCAGAAGAGCTTCGTCAAGCTTTAATGCCAACACTGGAGAAACTGTACCGACAAGACCCAGAATCGCTACCTTTTAGAGAGCCTGTCGACCCACAGAAATTGGGCATACCCGATTATTTTGATATTGTCAAGAGACCTATGGATTTGTCAAGTATCAAGAGGAAGCTTGAAACAGGACAGTACAAGGATCCTTGGGAGTATGTTGATGATATATGGCTCATGTTTGACAACGCTTGGCTCTACAATAAGAAAACATCCCGTGTTTATAAGTGCTGTACTAAGGTATGCATATTTTCTAGACTGAGTGTATATGTTTGTTTGTGGGTTTTTTTTGGGGGTGGGGGTGGGGAGGGGACTCGCATTTTATCCTTGTGATCTTAGCGAAATATGTTATTTTACCGAAAATTTGGTTTTTGAGGCCTTTGGTTTTGAATGCTTAAATTCCACCCTCCCTCGAAAAGGGAGGATGTGTATAGTTTCAAGGTTGTATTCAGAAGAAAAGGCATGTGTATGTAAACTCACAAAAAAAAGAATATAATCCCTTCAAAGAAGATTTTTGTTGTCTAAAAATAAGTTCAAGGTGTTTTTAAATTTGAAAAATATAGTATTTGGTACTTAAACCCAAGAGATTCTTGTTTTGTTTTTATATTATTTAATTATGTTAAATTTAGATATTACTTATAGTGAGTTCGAGCATTCCAAAAATATTTATTCTAAGCGTTTCACGTGATAGAAATGACGCCAATGGTTAGTAGGATTACTACTTGAAACGATCCGGATTAGTTGTCGGATAAGTTACACCTGCTAACTCTAGAAAACGCAGGAAATCCTGACGAACGCAGGAAGTTCTACCTTTCCAAAGATAGAAAAAAGATGTGAACTTACATGGAAAGAACAAAAAGTGACAGTAATTTTGAAATGTGGCAGACCTTCAGGGTTTTGTGTATAAGCTATGCTTACACTGGGGTATATGTGATTAATGTTGTTGTTCGCCTAGTTGCCTATAGCGTTTCAGTTGACAAGTTGCAGGATTAGCATTTTTTGTTATTTTTTACGGATTACATCTGGGGAACTTAATATTAAGCGGATAAGTCGGATAAGGGATGCTTGGATGTACTTTTATTTTAGATACAAAACCTATCTACATGGTTACTGTTGATATTAGTTAATGTTAATTTTGAAATTTATTCTTGTGTTCATCATTTTTTCGAGTCATTCGTTTCGTAGGGTCGTAGAGCTTAGTCTGCAAGAATAGATCCCACATCAGTATAGGATTTTAAATAAGTATATTTATGGTTATCTATTGGGATGTAAATGTATAAAAAATAAAAGAAGTTTAAAACCTTGTTCTTTCAACTATATAACCAAGAAATTTATTTTAATATTAAAAAAAATGAGTTCTCCCTTTTGTTTCCTAAAAAATAAAATGTAATATTTTTTCAAGGAAATCCCCACCCCCCCCGGAAAATTCGCCGTCGTGTATTAATAACGATCGTATCTTTGAATTTAGAAGTATTCGAAGAATTCCCCCTGCGGAAATTTTTTTTCGCACTACAGAAGATCACCCATGGAAAATTCCCCTCCCGCAGAAATTTCTCTTTCGGAAAATCCCTCCTCCCGACAATTATCCCCTGGAAAATAAATAAAGTTCATATAGAGATAAAAGTCCTCTTAGAGATAAAAAAGCAGTGATAAATTTTACAAAAATACTAGATATTTCGGTCACTGCATATTTGACCGAAATATCTAGTATTTTTGTGAAATTTATCACTGTCTATTAAAAGGATTTTATCTCTATTTGAACTTTTATTTATCGTCATGGAAAGGCAGTGTGGTCTTCGAAATTATCCACCCCTGTAAAATTTTCCCCGCATATAAAATAACTGTCATATTTTAAATTTAATAGTGTTTAAAAACAATTTTGGGATTATTAACTTACACGTTGGGCGTTTTTGGACAATTGATATCCAGAAAATGCGAATAATGTGAAAGGAAGTCACTGTCGAGATTTTGTTAAGGTGTCTCTAAATGGCGTCAGCACGAAAATTATTTGAAAGATTAAGAGTGCCTTGGGGGAGGGGGGGGATTACAACATATGTTAATTTCATGACTTTGTTTCACAATTCTATGTTAAAAATAAATCTTGTTCTGAACAGAGTAGAGCTCAATGGGCTGGGTAACGAACCAAAACTAAGCATATGCTCTTGTTAAGCGTACAGTATTCAGGAACGACAGAGAAGAAAAGTAATTCCTAAACATAAAAGTAAGTCCAAAATTAAGGTCCTAAGCAAATTTTTCCGAAGTCTTGATTAATCTAGATCGTTTTTTTCACTACAGCAAAGGATAGTTTTTAGAAAAAAAAATCCAGGAAATATTGTAGTGCGGCATTAGAGAAAGAAATTGCAGATTAATAAATAAATACAAATATGTATAATTATTGTTCGTCTAGTAAGATAAGAATAGGCAATGAAAGCAGCACAATAGCTTCGATATTAAGTACAGAAGCGGACACTTCGTAAAGAGTACTTATAAAAATAAAAAAGAAAGTTATTACAAATTCACAAATGATAGCAGAATAGTAAGCTCACTCACTTCGGAAAAAAAAAAATGTATTTGATCAATATTTTATTTGTTATTTTAACCATTGTTTATTTGCTACTTTGTATTTTTTATTGTTTATGTTTTCTTTAGCTCCATGAATTATTTAATTGTTTTTTTTTTAGGATTGACATTAATGATGTTAGTTTAAAACTATTGCAGTGAACAAACATATTCTATTCTATGCACAATGTTAAACTAGATAAATTGCAAAGGAAAAACGTATTCATTAATAGTATTTACTATTCATTCTATTGTAATATTTATATGACATTTGTTTTTTCTGTAGCTGTCTGAAGTATTTGAGCAAGAAATTGATCCAGTGATGCAGTCACTTGGCTATTGTTGTGGACACAAATATACCTTCCAGCCGCAAGTTCTGTGTTGTTATGGAGCTCAGATTTGTGCTATTCCTCGGGATGCAAAGTATTTCAGCTACCAAAATAGGTAATTTTTGTAAAACTAACTAATTTCTTTATTTTGTTTTTGGAAACAGTCTCATCTCCTGCTGTATGAATAATGTGTTTTAACACTGAATTTATTTAACATTAGTATAATATTACCTCGTACTATTATTAATGTCGGTCTTCAAGGCAATATATTTTAAGTCTAATTTATTTTCCAAGTTGGGTAGTTTATAGAAGTTATTAATTTTAAACTCTTCATTTATTATATTGTCTTTAGAAAAAAAAAATAACTTAGAATCTGCTATTGAGAAATTGTCAGCAATGATAAGCAACATTCATGGCCTTACAAAGATATGTAGAAGGAGATGGGGCCTTGAGCCCCTTTTGCCAGGCACTGACCTGGCAACATTACTACTATTGAAAAAAAACAAAAATAATCCAAGTTCTTTTTTAACAGTGGAACCTTAATAATTCAAATTATTTTTCAAACCCTCTTGATCCTTCCGTAAATCCCAATGTAGAAATACCTGTATAACTCAAATATTTGAACCTGAGAAACTCAAAAGCGATTTTGGTATTTCAAAGCCACGAGTGACACAATAAGTTTTTTATGGCGAGGGTTATATGCGGGTAGTCTTGGCACCATTGCATCATAGAAAACCTAAGCAGTGTCAAGTATAAATCAAAGAAGCTTGTATTTTTATTAAACTGTTTTAAGCATGTTTCTTAGGCCTTGAAGAAAGGCTTAAACGGATCTAGAAGGGGTTTGTCATATCTTATTGGAGGTACCGAGGGTGGCTCCAAAATTTCGAATCACAGAACAACCACTGTGAAATTTGTATTCTATATACAAATTAAAAAAAAAAAAACTAAAAAAACTTACCCGTTAAAAGTAACATAAGCCTACTCTGTATAAAGTCAAGTTAAATTTATGCCTTTAAAATGCCCGTAAGTTTGAGCTGAAGCTTTCTTTAAAAAAAAAAATTGAGACAGAATAGGCTTCATTCTTCATGTAGAACCCAAATGTTGAACATTTGCAAGTAGTAACCATCTTGAGTCGTGTTTGCCTAATCGTATTTCTCAGAGTAATGTATTACCAGTTTCTACTGTTGATATTGATCAAGCTATTAAGAATATGCAATCTAGCTCTGTTGATCAAGACGGAATTTCTTCTTATCATCTAAAAGTAGTTCGCCCTACTTTGATAGATCACCTTCAGCTACTGTTTCAGATGTGTTTATCTACTTTTATGGTTCCCGAAAGCTTTCTCTGTGGCACAGTCACCTCGGTTTTGAAGCGTGGAAAAAATTCGTCAGAGTGTAGTTCTTATCGACCAACTACTGTTTCGTGCAATCTTAGCAAAATTTTTGAATATATTCTTCTCCCTTTCATTTCCGAAAATGTTAATTTTGGTGAAAACCAATTTGGCTTTCAAAAAAGGCTGGGATGTCAACACGCCCATCGTGTTCTAGCTTCCCTCCTGTTGCAATCTGTTAATGATAAATCTCCTCTTCATATCTGTGCTCTTGATCTTTCGAAAGCTTTCGATAGTATTGTCCACTCACATGCACTCTATTCACTTTTTTCCAATAATATTAACCTTTCTATTGTTGTTTTGTTACGGTACTGGTATTCTAACTCTTTTATTCGGGTAAAATGTAATGCAGTAGTTTCTGATTCAAAGGTGTTTCTTCGGCGTGGGGTCCGTCAAGGTGGTGTGCTTTTTCCAACTATTTTTAAGGTATGTATTGCTCCTATCCTTTCATCTTTGCCTTCGACTTTCATTTCTGATGGAATTGATGTCTCGTATCTTGCTTATGCGGACGATGTTCTCCTTGTCAGTCGTTCTAGGGCTGGGCTCTCACATTCTGTCAGCTGGATCTCAGACCAGTTCAGATGGATTGGGCTTATGTTGAACGTTGACAAGTGCGAATATACTTCATTTAATTCGAGTGCGAGTCTCCCTCTTAACTTTAGTTTTTTCTCTATTCCCTGTGTCTCTTCTTTTCAGTGGCTTGGTCTTCACATTACTAATAATCTCAGAAAACTTCGGGCTCTGACAGTTTCTAATGCAAAGAAAAAAAAATTCAGATAGGATATTCAAAAATTGTTGCAAATAGAGGGAGGTACAATAGAAAAGCGCTTGGGAAATTATATTCTTCGTTTTGCGATCATTCTATTCTTTCTTTTATCTGGTTTTCTTCCAATTCTGAAGCCTAAAGATCTGAAATTTATCCGGACTTCATTTAAGTTTTCTCGGTACCTTTTGTGCCTCCCTCCGTGGTTCCGGAACCGGCATCTAATATCGCGATTCGGCCTCCCTGATTTACGTGAAAAAGTGACTGTGCTTGCGGGAAAGCTGTCGTTATCTGCAGGTCTTACTGCGCACCATAATTTACGTCGTTTTATGTAAATAATTTTAAGTGTGCGAGTGCTTTTTTGTTGTTATTATTTCTTTTTTTTTCTTTTTTTTATGTACTCCACTTCTTTTTTATAGTGGGTAATAAATAATTTATTATTATTATTATTATAGAGGTAATGGTTATGTTTCGAAGACACCCTGTGCATCCAAGTGCATCTCTATAATAGATTCCCTGTCTTTGTTGTCTAAGGCAACGCTCTAGCGTTGCCTATAGTAAAGGCCATACGACTCCAATGTTTTATCATTTATTTATTTATTTTTTTCCAGAGGCACTTCATATGGAAGAGGTCGTCGCATAAACTTTAGAGGTGGCTCATTTGATTGAAAATCGAGAGTTCTAGTGCCCTTTTTAAGAGTCAAAAGTGATCGGAGGGCAACTAGCCCCCTCCCTCCCATGCCCTTTTTTCCCAAATGCATCCGATAAAAATTTTGAGATAGCCATATTGATAAAAATAGTTAAAAGGTCAGATAACAAAACTCCAGCGTCGACACAACTTCCCAGGGCCCGGGGGCAGGCGTTGCAAGCTATGCCCTGGGAGCATATATGGTTCTTATGAAAAGGATGCTCGTATAAACTTCAGAGAGGGCTCATTTGAATGGAAATTGGAAGTTATAGTTCAATTTTTAAGAGTCAAAAGAGATCGGAGGGCAACTAACCCCCTTCCCCTCCCTGTTTCTCCAAACCCATCCGATATAAATTTTGATATAGCCATTTTTTTGAAATAGTTCAAAGGTCAAATAACAAAAACTCGGGTGTCGATACAACCCCCCAGGGCCCGACGGGCAGGCGGTGTAAGTTATGTCCTGGGTCGTATATGGTTCTTATGAAAGGGATGCTCGTATAAACGTCAGAGAGGGCTCATTTGATTGGAAATTAAAAGTTCTAGTTCACTTTCCCAGAGTCAAAAAGATCGGACGGCAACCAGCCCCTCCTCCCTCCACGTCTTTTTCCTCCCCATACCCATCCGATAAAAATTTTGAGGTGACCAATTGGTTAAAAATAGTTCAAACATCAGATATCAAAACTGCGGGGTCGACACAACCCCGCAAGGCCCGGGGAAAGGCGTTGTAAGTTATGCTTTGGGGGCATAGTTATGGGGGCATGTAAGTTATGGTATGGTTCTTATAGAAGGAATGCTCGTATGAACTTCATAGAGGGTTCATTTGATTGAAAATAGATAGTTCTAGTTCACTTTTAAAGAGTCAAAAGAGATCGAAGGGCAATTAGTCCCCCCCATGCCTTTTTTTCCCCAAACTCATCTGATAAAATTTTGAGATAGCCGTTTTGTTAAAAATAGTTCAAACGTTAGATAATAAAACTCCGAGGTTGACACAAACCCATTTTTTTACTTTGATTAATTAAAAAAAAAAATTCCATAAAATAAGTTTTTCGCAAAAAAGTAAAGAACTCCATTAAACCAAAAATGATCAAAAATAAAATAATCTACCAAACGTGAAACTACCACAAATCAGCATCGATAAATAAATGAAACCCAAAACGAACAGAAATTACAGTAAATAACCGAGTCAAACTCAAAACGAGCAGAAATTAACAAAGGTAGGGCTCAAAACCCCCTATGCCTTCCCAAGGCCAGAACATAATTTGCACTTTACTGAAAAAATATAAATGTTTTTACTTTTGTAACTTTAATAAATCAAATAATACTAACAATCTGATTACTAAATATCAATATATGTATATTAAACCTGCAATGCACATTCATTTGTATTTGGGAAGGCATAGGGGTTTTGAGCCCTACTCATGTCAATTTCTGTTCGTTTTGAGTTTGACTCGGTTATTTATTGTAATTTCTGTTCGTTTTGGGTTTCTTTTATTTATCGATGCTGGTTTGTGGTAGTTTCACATTTGGTAGATTATTTGATTTTATTTTTGCTCATTTTTGGTTTAATGGAGTTCTTTACTTTTCCTTGAAAAGCTTATTTTGTGGAAAAAGTTTTTTTAAATTAATTTCTGTTCGTTTTTTATTGACATAGTCTTTTCAGGGAAAAAGAAAAAAATTCTTCAAATCTTTTTGTTTTTTAAGACTTATAGTTTGCCCTGCTATTTGTATGCTGGAGAAAAAATTTCAGCAACAACAACATACACCCTTTTAAAAATTTGGACACAAATAGTAGTGTTTAATTTAGTTTCATACCTCCTCTAGTTGACTTGTAATAGAAAACTTGATACCATTCGCAAAAAAAATCTGTTTACTTTCTTTGATACCTTGGATACACTTACGCTATTTTGATTTGGTTAAAGTTTAAGAGATTAAGTAGCCCCGAAAGTTTGAAAATTATACCCTCAGTCGTTCTTGGGATACTGCTGAGATGCCTTACTGGGAATTAGCATTAACACAGTGCATTTTGATTTAATCTTAGGGCAACATTTATATTTTAAACATAATGGGCAAATGGGAGGGTGGGCGTGGGAGGGGAACTAGTTGCCCTCCAATTATTTTTGACTATTAAAAAGGGCATTAACCCTTTCCATTTTCAATCGAATGAGCCCTTTTGAAGTTCCTAAGACAACTCCTTCGATACGAAGTGCCCTGGTCTAAAGAAGAAAAAAAAAAAATTACATTGTACCCACATCGATCTTTACTATAAAAATATCGAGCCTTCCAATAACTTTCGACTATATAAAAGGGCGCTAGCCCTTTCAATTTCCAATCGAATGAGCCCTTTTTGAGTTTCTGCGACAACCTTTTCTATAAACACTTTATATGCCTCCAGAATATAAATTACAATCCTTGCCCTGGGGGCAGTAAGGGGGTTGTCATCATCAAAGACCTAATTTCCAGAACTTTCAACTATGTTAAACAAAATGGCTATCTCAAAATTTTGATTGGATATGTTTGGGGAAATGTTGGGCGTGGAAGGGGTGTTAGTTGCCTTTCAATCACTTTCGACTATTAAAAAGGGAACTAGCCATTTCAATTTCCCATCAAATGAGCCCTTTTTGAAGTTTCTACGACAATGCTTTCTATAAAAAACCTTATGTGGCCCCAGGGCATAACTTACAACCCTTGCGCTGAGGGCTGTGAAGGGGGGGGGTTGTCATCCTCGATGACCTAATTTACAGAACTTTCAACTACGTTGAAGAAATTGCTTTCTCAAAATTTTGATCGGATGTGTTTGGGGAAATGGTTGTCGTGAGAGGGGGGTTAGTTGCCCTCCAATCACCTCCGACTATTAAAAAGGTTTCTAGCACTTTCAATTTCCAGTCGAATGAACCCTTTTTGAAGTTTCTACGACAGCGCTTTCTATAAAAACCTTATATGCCCCAGGCCATAACTTACAACCCTTGATCTGAGGGCTGTGAGAGGGTTGTCATCCTCAAAGACATAATTTCCGGACCTTTCAACTACGTTGAACAAAATGGCTATCTCAAGTTTTGATTGGATGTGTTTGGGGAAATTTTGGGCGTGACAAGGGGGTTACTTGCCATCCAATCACTTTCGACTACTAAAAAGGGCACTAGCCGTTTCAATTTCCAATCGAATGATTCCTTTTTGAAGTTTCTACGACAACGCTTTCTGTAAAAAAAAAAAAAAAAAAAAAAAAAAAAAAAACTAATACGACCCCACGGCATAAGTTGAAACCCTTGACCTGAGGGCTGTGGGGGGAGTGTCATCCTTAAGAACGTAATTTCCAGATTTTTTAACAACGTCCAACAAAATGTCTATATCTCAAAATTTTGATTCGATGTGTTGGGGGAAATGGTGGGTGTGAGAGGGGTGTTAGTTATCCTCCAATCAATTTCGACCAATAAAAGGGCACACGCCCTTCTAATTTCCTATCGAATTAGCCCTTTTTGTAGTTTCTACAACATGACTATAAAACCTTATATACCCCCAGGGCATAACTTACAACCCTTTGCCCCGGGGGCTCCGAGTGGGTTATCATCCTCAATGACCTAATTTCTAAGACTAACTACGTTGAACAAAATGGCTATCTAAAAATGTTGTTTGGATGTGTTTAGGGAAAAGGTGGGCGTGAGAGGGGGTTAGTTGCCCTCCAATCACTTTTGACTATTAAAAAGGGCACTAGCCTATTGAATTTCCAATCGAACGAGCCTTTTTTGAAGTTTCTACGACAACGCTTTCTATAAAAAACCTTATATGCCTCCAGGGCATAACTTACAACCCTTGCCCTGAGGGCTCTGGGGGAATGACCTCCTCATAAACTTAATTTCTCTTTTGAAATCAACTACGCTTAACAAAATGACTCTCAAAATTTTGATTGGATGTGTTTGGGGAAATGGTGGTCGTGGAAGGGGTGTTAGTTGCCTTCCAATCACTTTCGACTATTAAAAAGGGCACATGCCACTCCAATTTTCAGTCGAATGAGCCCTTTTCGAGGTTTCTACGACAACTCCTTCGACACGAAGTGCCCTGGTCTAAGACCAAGAAACCAAAAAAATCAATAAATAATACGTTGTCTCAATATCGTTCTTTACTTAGGCAGCTCTATTGCGCTGCCTGTGATACTAGTTTTGATACTTAGATGAACATTTGATTTTCAAAAAAAACTTTAATTTTAAAATAAGGAAATTTTAAAAACTTTACACTTTTTTCAACAAAAAACGAAAAAAAATTAGTTTAAAAAAAAAACTTTCCGAAAAAGAAGTTTTCAAAGAAAATTAAAGGCCATTTTAAACTTAAGATCTGCAGATACAAATACCTGTTAAAATTCACTATCCTTTTTTGAAGTTTCTACGACAACGCTTTCTATAAAAACCTTATATGCCTCCAGGGCATAACTTACAACCCTTGCCCTGAGGGCTCTGGGGGAATGACCTCCTCATAAACTTAATTTATCTTTTGAAATCAACTACGCTTAACAAAATGACTCAAAATTTTGATTGGATGTGTTTGGGGAAATGGTGGTCGTGGAAGGGGTGTTAGTTGCCTTCCAATCACTTTCGACTATTAAAAAGGGCACATGCCACTCCAATTTTCAGTCGAATGATCCCTTTTCGAGGTTTCTACGACAACTCCTTCGACACGAAGTGCCCTGGTCTAACACCAAGAAACCAAAAAAATCAATAAATAATACGTTGTCTCAATATCGTTCTTTACTTAGGCAGCTCTATTGCGCTGCCTGTGATACTAGTTTTGATACTTAGATGAACATTTGATTTTCAAAAAAAAACTTTAATTTTAAAATAAGGAAATTTTAAAAACTTTACACTTTTTTCAACAAAAAACGAAAAAAAATTAGTTTAAAAAAAAACTTTCCGAAAAAGAAGTTTTTCAAAGAAAATTAAAGGCCATTTTAAACTTAAGATCTGCAGATACAAATACCTGTTAAAATTCAAACTAATAACGACCAGAAATTACTATTATAGAATAAATGAAACCCAAAACGAACAGAAATTAAATAAACAATCATTGCAAAAAAAACAACAAGTAATAATATAAATGAATAAATAAATATTAAAGCGAGTAATTCTTAAATTGTTTATAGAAATCAAGCCTAAAACGAAAACAAATATTTTGCTATTGAAGTCTTGAACAGTCTTGGAAAGTATAAACAAAATCAAATTGAATATTTGATATATAATGATATTAATTGGGGAAAGCTCATCAGTTAAAAATTGTAATGTTTATTTTCAATATTAAGTACAAAAGAAAATATTTGTAATACAATTCGTTTTCAGTAAAGTGCGAATGACGCAGTAGATTTTAGACTTTTACAGTGAGAGAAGGAGGCGATACCCAAACTCTCGTTTGTAGTGATTTTTGTTCGTTTCAGGCAGGGTTGCCACCCTGGCCTGGAGGAATTTACTAAATCGTATTTGTTTTTACTAAATGTTCAAAAAAAAATTTTGCGCGTGCGGCTACCGCCGCACACGCACCATCAAGCATCGATTCTTACTATGGGAGGATAATCAATAGCATTTCCACTATCTTTTTTTCTTATTTTTTTCTTTTTTCTTTCGTTTTCATAGTGTGATTGAAAATCCCGGAAACCTATAAGTTCAAAAATCCTTTTTTTTTTTTTTTTGATTATTTGGATGTACTACTGGATAGGCGTCATATTCCAGATGCGGTGTATCCAAGACGTCAAACAATAGTCTGGAATCTTAGATTCTTGAAATCCTGCTGGTGAAGCCCGGCTTTAAATTTATCAATGGTCTTCAGGTCATAAAATTCAGATATATTGAAAAATTAAAAAACAATCAACGAAGAAAAACAGCTACAACTCATATTCACGAAGCAATTCAGGCGATGGAGTGCTTAGACTCTGAGGTGTTTGAAAGTGACGGCTTTCGAAATTTTTCCCCCAGTTTCCGTTTTTAGGTTTGAAATCTAAACCCTTCAATTTTGCATTTTTAAGAGGAAATTTGCCACTTTTAAAACACTAATTGGGCTGGTCTTTAAATAAGGGATAAGCTGCTTACAAAGGTTTCTGGCAAATTTTAAAGCAATTAATTTAGGATCTTTTTAACTGATAATTTCTGGATTCTCTCGTTCGTATTCAAGGGAGTCAAAAACCAATACAATCTATTTCACTTCAGTTGTAAAAATATGTAAATTAAAAAGTGCACGTCAAATTGGACTAGGGCTGCCAAGAAAAAGAAAACTTATATAACATACAATAACTAGTTTTAAAAAAATAGCATTGTGTCAATAATCATCAGGTCAGGCAAATCATACAAATTGAAAAGTAAGAAGAAAAATATGTAGTCACAATTAAAAAAAGTCGCACTTAAAAGGCTTTAATCGTCCTCGGTCTCATCCGAATTTAAAGTATCCACTAGTGTCGAATTCTGACTGAAGGGATCAACTTGTTTCCATTTCTTGATAGCCCGAGTCCAATTGCTGGGGATCACCCAGTCATGTACTCCACTTGACGACCTGAGAACAAGTTGCTTCGTTTTCATCAGGGACGAAACCCTCGAGACATTTAGCCTATTCCGGTTTTTAGTTTTGATGACTGACAAAATCAAGAACTGTCTCTCTGCTCTAGCACTTGAATGGGGCAAGCTGCAGAGTCAGAAAGAACTTGGGCAAGTATGGAAAAAGTTCGTTTCCAGCAGCGTCTTTAAAAAGGGACAAAGCTAACTAACAAACGTAGCAGCTGTTATGAGACTCTGGGAAAATTTTCTGAAAACAAATTAAGCCGGCATACCAGTCCTGATTTTAAATAGTTTGCCTTTCAAAGCGAGTATCAAGAAGAAGCCTAGGGAAAAGTAGAGATTTTTAAGCGCTAGGGTTGAGGCGAAATCACAAAAATGAGAGCAATAGTAGCCATAATATCTAACATAATCGAAATCAGATTTTGTAACGAATAGACCCTAAATTTTTTCCCCTGAATTTATGGAAAATAACAAAAGTTTTGTTTACTACAAATCATGACTTTACTAGATTTCGGGAAATTTACTAGATCCTCTAAATTTACTAGATTTTTTTTTTATCTTACTAGATCTAGTAAAATCCTACTGACGGTGGCAACCCTGTAGGAAATGGTAGCAGAGGAATCTTCGGCAAGATCCCTCTATTTATAGAATATTTTCACGACTCAACGTGACAACATTGACGAAAATGCCATGATACTGAAAATTCAATTTAACATAAGGAGATGGCATAAAAAAACAGCTGCACCCCATTACAGCACTGCCTGGCAAGTTCAGCCTGGTTTCAGGCTTGATTTGTATATTCAATTTAAGTTTTACTCGTTTTAAGATTTATTTATTCATTTATATTATTACTTGTTGTATGCTTTTTTGCTATGATTGTTTATTTAATTTCTGTTCGTTTTGGGTTTCATTTATTTTATAATAGTAATTCCTGGTTGTTTCGAGTTTGAGCTATTGTAGGTTTTTATTTTTTCTAATCTTTTAATATGGCCTTTACTTTCCTTTGAAAAAATTCTTTTTCGGAAAGTCTTTTTTAATTAATTAAATACAAGAGCAAGAACATGCCTGTTTTATTCTTTATCTACAACTAATTTACGTCATTATTCCCCAAAATGAAATATTTAGTCACCTGGTGCCGGTGTAGTGGAAGAAGCCAGCTTTCTTATCTGAAAGTATGTGGTTCGATCCCGCCTGGCGTCAGGAATTTAGATTCAATTTTCAAACGACATAATTTTTTCTTATTTCTTATACAACACTTATTTTGTAATAGTAAGATTTGTAATAATTTAAGTTTCACTCGTTTTAAGATATATTTATTCATCTATATTATTACTTGTTGTATGTTTCTTTTTCGCTATGATTGTGTTATTTAATTTCTGGTCGTTTTGAGTTTGAATTTTGACAGGTATTTGTATCTGCTGATCTTAAGTTTAAAATGGCCTTTACTTTTCTTTGAAAAACTTCTTTTTCGGAATTTTTTTTTAACTAATTAGTTGAAAAATCGAAACATTCTTTGATTTAAATCTATATAGTGTCTTGTTTCTTATGTCCTACAGAGCTTATCTGGTAGAATTTTCTTAGAACACTATGTTTTTGGGATGTTTATTTTTGTTTTGGCATCAAGGATCTTTACAGCTAGAACTTATTTAATCCTCTTCGGATGCAAGTTATTGGTGTTCTTTGTGCAGTCTTAATGACTTCGAACTCTGTTGTAAAGCTAAGTTAACACTAAAAAGTTTCTTTTAGAGCTTTTTAAATAAATAAAAAGATATGAAAATAAATTTAAAATATCAATATAAAGAAGGCATTCATCAAATTTTATTTAAAAAAACATTAATAACATTATAACTGTATTAAAATATAAAATAAACTCTCTCGTAGGTATACATACTGTCTCAAGTGTTTCAACGAAATTCAAGGAGATGTTGTGACACTCGGCGACGACCCCTCTCAACCGTCAATGACAGTGCAAAAGTCGGAGTTCGTCGAAATGAAGAATGACGTGCAAGAGCTGGAACAGTGGGTGGATTGCAGCGATTGTGGCCGTAAACTTCATCAGATCTGTGTTCTTCATTTCGAAGCCATTTGGACGTCTGGTTTTACCTGTGATAATTGTTTAAAATTAAGGAACGATAAGAGAAAGGAAAATCGATTCAGTGCTAGACGGCTGCCAACGACCAAGTTGGGCACCTTTCTGGAGAGTAGGGTTAATAATTTTTTAAAAAAGAGAGAGGCTGCCGCTGGTGAGGTCTTCATTCGTGTTGTGTCATCGGTTGAAAAAGTCGCAGAGGTTCGTCCCGGAATGAAAAGCAGATTTTGTGGAGAAAATGGAGATTTGCCGGAATCATTTCCTTATAGGTAAGAAAGCAATTGCATTTGCTGAGTAATCTATTATTTGTTGTATTTTACTGAATTTTCTTCGCTTTCTTTTGTCTGAAGTGGGGTAATGTATCATATTCATTCGGAAAAAAATTGAATCTGTGAAGAAAATGGCAAGAGGCCTGGAGCATTACCTAATAGGTAAGAAGAGCAATTGTTTGCTTGGGGATTTAATATTTGTTGTTTCTTAGGGATTTTCAGAAATAAAATAACGATTCAGTTATGTGGCAGGTGGATTTTACCTCAGTAACTTCATGGAATTGATCTCATGAAAAAGGGGACAATAAAGCTACAATCATTGTATCACTGTCCCGTGAAACCATACATCTATAAATTCTTCAATATACAGACATTGTGTGCACAGACAAGATTTTAAAAGGATACAGTTTTTTTTTTTTTCTAAGAAAGTCCGGAGTTTGTGGTTCTCAGCGTTTAAGGTATGTGTTTAATAGCGTGTGTTGACAGAGGCGGCCAAAAAAATAGTTCGTTTTCCTATTTGGTAAATCGTAAAAGTGCAGAGTAGCGGCTTGCCAGAACAAAACATCCTATTAAAAGAAAAGTAGTACCTTTAGACTCCTTATTTTGTTTTCCTTTTCAACATAATATTCGTTACCCTGACAATGCATCCTCCCCCTTGTGATGGACCCATATATAGGTTTAATAATATATTTCTTTGTTGCTGCTTCCATGTTTTGATTCATTGTTTAATGGGTGTTTGTTGTGTAATCTTGAATATATCCAGTTTAGCTTGAGTGCCTGATTGAATATTGAAAAAAAAAACAAAAAAAACGCCATTTTAAATGAGGTTAAAAAGTGAATAATAATGGAAGGAAACATAATAATCTGATCAACATAAATATTTTGCACATTATAAAGTTTCACATTTCATTGTTTTAGTGTTTTCTTTTAGTTTTATGTTTTTTTTAGAAGACACTTTATTCAAAGACTATAAATATATAATGCATTGATAATTCTATGTACTTCAATATTACTCAATGTACTTCAACACGTACTTCAATGAGAGTGGACCATACATAATAGAGTAGAGTGGGAGGTAGAGTCAGCACAGTTTCCCTGATCTTCTGGAGCCAGGAGCCATATTCTTGGCTCCATAGTCCTAGATTTAGGCTACCAAGAATACCAAGAAGGAAGTTTCTTCCTCTTTCAGTTTTTATTTCTGAGAATTTATGAATCAGTTAATTATTTATTTGCCCTTAACTTGTAGGATCTTTTTATAACACCCATGGTAGGGTGGGGTCTAAACGACCCCAATCTTCTGAAGGGTACCAGACAATAAAATACTTAAATGGAAACATGAGCATTTATTTTGAAATATATTGACATACCTACCATTGAAACCAATAAAAAAAATTGTTTCTAGATGCAGCTTGAGCAAACAGTCATTGCATGTTCCTTGCAGACACTATTTTTACAGATGGCACAGCATATGGTAGTCTTGCGGTCCTTTTCCCTGGGACAGATACCACATGGAGCTCGTTTGCCTGCAGAATGTTGTTCCCCAGTGTCCTGGCTTTCTGCAAAGGGAATGCTCTTATAGAAGTGGCTCTAATGCTCTTATAGAAGACAGTTTACCCAATTCTACTGAAAACTGAGTCGATCAAGATTTGTATATATTCTCTAAACATGCCAACAATGGCAAAATAAAGTCTTTAATTCCTAGTCCCTACCGCCGGTAGGGACTAGGCGATGACGGAGCACATTTTGTTGTTTTTTTTTTCTCGATGTAAAAGGCTTAAATAGAAAATGGCCCAAGAAAACTGGCTAATAAAGTCATGTTACCATAGTAACCATATGGCATGTTTACTATATATGATTAAGTCTACTCCACTGAATGCATATGTAGCAGTAAATCGATTAATCTAATGGATAAACATGTAACAGTATTACGAAATGCCCATCAAGAGAAATTTTCTATTGATTTATGTTTAGGAGTGCTTGATTTCATGCAGGCATTTCTTCTACCTACCAGAGCTATGAAGACTGCTGAAACTGAAATTAATCTTAAAAATAGTTAAAGAGTGCTTAGGAGGCTTTTTGGGGCTTAGCAAAAATAATTTGACGATCGATTGCTATTTAACTGCTCCACTGATTTTTTTTATGGGCATCGGCACTTTCAGCCAGGTCTGTGGAAACCGAGTCGCTCTTATTGCCAAGGAGTCGAAGTAATTAGTAATTAGGGACTGTGAGTTGGGGCTATGCCCCCTAACCTCTAAAGTTATACCTGTTCTTAATATATATATACTAGCAACAGAAACGGATTTGGCAGCTTTTCGTCTACTTCCTTCGCTCGTTTCCTCGCGATTATTCCTGGCTTAAGGGTCATGAAACGGAGATTACCACTGCCGGTAGGAACTAGGGACCAGTGCCGTATTCTTTGCCTTTTTTTTACCTTTGGTATATGTGTCTTATGTTTCCACTTCAATTGAATTCAATTAATGTCCTATATTAATTGCTCTTTTTTTGCAGGGCCAAAGCTTTATTTGCCTTCCAAGACATAGATGGTGTTGATGTCTGTTTCTTTGGGATGCATGTACAAGAATATGGTTCAGACTCGCCAATGCCAAATACGAGAAGAGTTTATCTTGCCTATCTTGATTCTGTGCACTTCTTTCGGCCTAAGCCGTTAAGGACGGCTGTTTACCATGAAATATTGCTTGGCTATCTGGACTATGTCAAACAACTTGGCTATACAATGGCCCATATTTGGGCTTGTCCTCCGTCCGAAGGTGATGACTATATTTTCCATTGTCATCCACCGGAACAAAAGATTCCCAAGCCAAAGCGACTGCAAGAGTGGTATAAAAAGATGCTTGATAGAGGAATTATTGAAAGAATTGTTCTCGATTACAAAGACATTTTGAAACAGGCTGTAGAAGACGACTTAAGTATTCCAGTGGGACTGCCATATTTTGAAGGAGATTTTTGGCCGAATGTAATTGAAGAAAGTATTAAAGAGCTTGATCAAGAAGAGGAGGAACGAAGGCGGCAAGAAGCTGCTGAACTTGCTGCTCAAGACGAAGGAGAAATCGGCCCTGATGGAAGCAAAAAAGGAAGTAAAAAGAAACAAAAAATGAACAAAAAGGCAACGCAAAGAAAGAGCAGCAAAAAATCTGGCAGTGATCAGTCCGGCAATGATCTTTCAGGCCGAATTGTTGCAACAATGGAAAAACATAAAGAAGTTTTCTTTGTGATCCGTTTGCATTCGGCACAGAGCGCAGCTAGTCTAGGACCAATTCAAGACCCAGATCCGTCAATGACATGTGACCTAATGGATGGTCGTGATGCTTTCTTAACAATGGCACGTGATAGACATCTCGAGTTCTCCTCAATGAGACGAACAAAGTATTCAACAATGGCTTTAATTTATGAATTGCACAATCAAGGACAAGATAAATTTGTGTATACGTGCAATGCTTGTAAGGCCCAAGTGGAAACAAGGTGGCATTGTAAAGAATGTGATGATTTTGATTTATGTGTCAACTGTTATAAAGTGGAGAAACATCCTCACAAGCTGTATAAATACGGTTTTGATCTCGATGATGGAGGAGCTGCATCAGACAATGGGCCTGCCAAAAACCCTGTGGTAAATTATTATTTTCCTTTTGTTTCTAAATATTCCTAAATCTCCTCCCTCCCTCCCCTCCCCCTCCCCCACCAAAAAAAAGAAGGGGAAGTAGAATATTCCTCATTACGTTTCTTCTTTCTCTTATTTTTAATTTTGTAATAAAAAAAAGCCAATGCTTCTGATCAAGACTGTATCCGGGGAGGAGAGGAGGAGGGTGTACTGGGTTTGAATCCCTCATCCCCGAAATTGTGTCTAACCCGATAAGAAGCTTTTTCAATTTTATATGCTACTTACCAAAGAAACTGTTATTTTTCCATTCCAAAAACTTCTTTTGCTTTTTTTCGGTATAATTGTTTTTTCTTTTTTTTCTTTTTTTTTATTATTATTAATATAAATTTTATTGTACCCTGTGCATTGAAAATGAAATCTGATTATTTGAATGTGTTAGGTGTAAACTAATCAAATAAATATTTGTAGTGGATTTAAGGAGAAAAGTAAAAAATAACTGCTGGATTGGTGCATCCAGTATGGAGTGCATTCAAATAGGGAATGAAGATAAAAATAATCGATGAATTGTTAAAATAACGTGATTTTTTTTATTTAGGAGGCACGTAAATTGTCAATACAGAGGTGTATTCAGTCATTGGTACATGCTTGTCAGTGTCGAAATGCCAACTGTCATTTGCCAAGCTGTCAGAAAATGAAACGTGTTGTAAGCCACGCCCGACCATGTCGGAAAAAGACTAATGGTGGATGTCCCATTTGCAAACAGCTTATTGCCCTGTGTTGCTATCATGCCAAAAATTGTCCAGTAAGTACTTTTTTTTTGTATACCTCTGTTTTCTTTAAATATTACGTTATTTACGTTATTTACGGTTTTTTTTTTTTTTTTTTTTTTGTTTTGTATACCTCTGTCTTCTTTAAATATTACGTTATTTTGAAATCCTACCAACCCAGATGTAGAAGTCTTATCTTCTGAAGAAAAATTCCGTTTTTCTAATTGGTTGATTTCGAAACACTTGAGTGACAGGACAGAGTATAAGTAATATTAAAGCATTTCTGAATATTGAGTGAAATTCGGCGTATTTTGAAAGTATACAAATACAAATGAGCTTCATCAAAGGTCTTAATCTGTAACTTTAGTCTTAGAAGGCAAAATAATTATTGAAATTAATAAAAAAAAATATTTAATTGTAAGAAGAAAATGGCAGGCCTCCACTGGGTTCATAATTTAGAAAAGAGGTTCATAAAGTTCATATTTTTCTTGTCATCAGCTGGAAAGCACTTGCGGCTGCTGTCTTTTTCCTTATAAAGGACAAGCGAAGCAAATGTATGTGCAAGAGTTTTATTTAAAACGTTTCAAACTGTAACACTCAGCATGTTTTGTGAACATACATTTTCTTCTGTTCAAAAAGACATTGTTACATCTAACTTGGTTCCTATACTGCCCCTACATCTTCTAGCACTATGCTATCTTTTAGTCTTTTCCTTTTTCTGGCTTGAGTCTTTGCTACCTTCATAGAGTTTTCTAGTTTTTTTTTTTTTTTTTTTTTTTTTTTTTTTTTTTTTTTTTTTTTTTTTTTTTTTTTTTTTTTTTTTTTTTTTTTTTTTTTTTTTTTTTTTTTTTTTAATGCTTTTTGCAAGGACCTTCTACGTGACATTGGATCTTCTTCCTTGGCGTTGCTGTACAATGAGACTACAAAGGCCAAAGGTGCAAAGGAGTTGAATATCATGATTAGATACTGGTCGGAGACCGAAGAAAGAGTTTCTGTACGCCACCTACAGTCCTTTTTCATAGGATACGCAAAAGTGGAAGATTTACACCAGCACCTACTACAAGCTCTAAAGGATGCTAACCTTGATCTCCGTCAAGTCTTAATGCTGGGAAGTGACGGACCTAATGTCAACAAGAAAGTTTGGAGGTTATTTGATTCCGAAGTTAGAACTGTGCACAGCGACCAAGGCCTAGCTGACATTGGGACATGCAACATGCATTTATGGAACTCGGTTTTTAGTCTGAAAAACCATCAAGGACAGACAAAATATATCCCCTTGTTTTAAAGATAGTAAAAGCAGCTCTCTGCATGTCGCATGTGACGTTGAACGTGATTTTTCCCGGTCAGGACGGATCATGACTGAGGAAAAATCATTGATGAAAGTCAAAATGTTCAATGCTAGACTGATAGTCTCTGATGCTCTAAAGAAGTTTGAGAACAGGCCCAAGATAGTCCCTATTACCAGAGAGCTGTTGAATTTGGGGCAAAATGCATGCCAGAGCTATAAACTGTACCTGGAAGCAGAGCGATCTAGACAGGCTGAAGAGGAGTCCAAAAGGAAAGAAGAAGAAGAGAAGAAGGCAAGAGAAGAAGAGGAAAAAAATAGGATGTTATCTGAGAAGAAGACCATTGAACACCTGGAAAAAGATTTGATTGAGAAGAAGTCAGTTGAAAAGGAGAAGAGACAAGTAGCAGAAAGGCTTCTTCAAGAAGCTAATGAGAAGCTGAAAAAAGCCATAGATGCCAAAGACTTTGTAGAAATAAGCCTCGCACAAAGTATGATTGAGGCTTAGAGCTGGAAGATGCGCGAAGAAGACGAGGCAGCCAGAGAGGTTGAGCTGATACAGAGCAGGGTAAACAAACGAAAGTCGTCCTTAATTTCGTCATATTTTGCCAAAAGAAACAAGTAGAGGGGACTATTTTGTACTATTGTATTTTGTACTTTTATACAAATTAAATGCATTTAACTGAACTAATGAAAAAAAAAAAAAAAAAAAACAAGAAGAATATGTGCACCAGTGATGAAAACACCAACTGCCACTTTTTGTGTCCACAAACAGTTTCTGAGGTGCACATATCGTAAGTTTAGGTTCATAATAGGTTCATAAAAAGTGCAATCAAAAGTTCATAAAGTTCGTATTTTTGTGGTCAAAAGTTCATAAAGTTCATATTTTTCACAAAAAATCTAGCGGGAGGCCTGAAATGGCGTAGGCTCATTCAAAGCTATAGAGGGTTCAGGGGGCTTTCTTTGGAAAATCTAGAATTTAAAAATAATACTTAAATACTAAATATGTTTCTGTGAATTTTATCATGTTTTCTCAAAGATTCCTTGATGGTATAGGTGTGTGGGTCCTTGGACAAAGATTTCTCTTTATCTGTCCCTTCCTATCTGCTGATGCCATTCTAAGTTTTCTCGTCAATAAATAAAAAGCAGCGAAGGCAATCGTTAATTTTTCTTTATTTACCCATGCTGCAAATCCTCTATCCCATAATTTTAGACTTCATGCACCTATGCTCCAGAACGGTCAGTATTTTTCTCTTTTTTAATAAATTTTAATTATTTTTTTTTATTCATATAATTAATTAATAGTTCAGTTATTTTTTTTGTTAATTAATTTTAATATTTTATTTCAATATGAATTTTTCAGTGATTTCTTTGGTTAAGAATACAATTTTGATGAAAGGATAAAAAAAAGTACTAAAGTTATAGCCTCTACCTTTTTAGATATTCAAAGCACTTGATGGACTTTTAACTTAGTGAGTTCGTAATGAAATCTTTAGGAAAATGATGAAACCTCTCACCCTTCACCAAATAAAGTGGTATTGAATGATAAATTATGTGAGCATGCTATGAATAGGTAATAGCTGTTTCCGAGAATTAAAGTTGACGATTGACTCTTAGAAGATAATCATAATCAAAAGGATTATTTTTTCGAATTTTTTTTTTATGAGAAAAAAGAATAATCGGTTTGTTAATTCCACTGATGTACTTGATTTTTATCTAAGGCCCAGCGCCCACGGGGCAACTGTTTTGAGACTAGAATTACTAACCGATTGTGCACGCAACTGTTTTGTGACCATGTCCTTGAAGTAGAGAGGGGGCCCGCCCACGAGGTAATCCAGATGAGACTGGTTTCCAATCAGTTATAAAACCGATTCCGTATGAACCTTTAGCCGTGATCACAGTTGCGTTTCAGTGTTGTCCCACACATTTTTGGGAGCTACCGCCTTGATATTATTCAATTATTTTGGCTCTCAACACGTCAGACCAGGAATTAAACGTGAAATTCATAGGAGAAGCACGAAGATTCCTTCGACATTCTGTAAAATGCGAAAAATTTTTCTATCTGTCTGTGACAGTTCTTTTGCTGCTAAGAACAGACGGAATTTTGCATTCTTTTCCAAGTAGGGATGGACCCAATAATCCCTCTGAACCCTGCGAAATATGCAGTACTTATAGTAATTAATTAAATCTTCCTCGTCGGAACTCAGAATAGTTAATCATACTGCACTGTTCAGTTAGATAAACACAACTGATACACGACCACTCGCATCGGTGGGCGGAGACACGTTTCATTTTGGATGTAAACTGGTCATAACCAGTTGCAGATGAGACTTGTTTCCGACCGTTGTCTTGAAACAGGTGCCCCTTGGGCGCTGGGCATATTTTTTTTTTTTTTCAATGGATAATACGTAGAATATAGTCAAAATGTATCATCCTTGTGTTTCACTGAAGCTTCACTGGAATTTTTGATTTTGCTTTGATAGTGTTTCCTTTTTTCACTGTAGTATCAACAAGATAACTAGAAGACTTAACACTAGATAACTGGATAATGCAATATAATCAAAATTAGTTTTTTTCGTTTTTTTGGTGTCAGCTCTCTTTCGAGTTGTTTTCATGGATTTGGCCAGTTAGTGTCTTAGAAAGCCAGTTGTACACAGAGTGAAAAGACAAGGTAGTACTTGTCGTAGTGTTCCTTTGAGAACACCTGAGAGCAAAAACGAATGAGCTGTTTTTCTGAGTGTGGTTTAGACAGTGGTTAACGGTTTGGTTGCAAGAGTCTCCCAATACAGAATAGTTGATACATACTGGTTAGTATACTCTGCCCCCCCCCCTTCCCCTCCACGTGTCAATGATTTTGTACGAACACTTTCAATCTTTCTCGAAAATTAATACAAAATTCTTCCAGAATTCCCTGATGATGTTCGGTTTAAAAAGGAATAATGCGAATCAATTTATAATACTCGCTGTTACTGCCACATCCAAAGATTAAGAGAAAACCGAACACAGAATACTAGTTGCAAAAATTAATTGAGATAAATATCTACTGGGTGTGATTGAGGTAACTCGGAGCCTTTTTTTATTTTTAAAGGTGTGAAGTGGAACTATAGGTTATACTAATGTAAATCAAAACTTGTTTTCTGACCACACAGTGTCTAAATGAGCACAATAGATGTATCAGTTCATAACGTTGAGTACCTTAATGAGGATTTAAAATATGGGCTACATGCGTAGGATTTTCTTTCCTTATTTTAATGATCCCTATTTAGCAGATCATTCGTAACTACGACTCTACTGCTATGAAATAAAGCCACTTAGGTCTTGAACATGTCATAGATAAGAATAAAAAGAAGAACGGTGCGCTGCGGGCCATAGCTAGGAGTTTTTTATTCTTTTTTTTTGTGCTGACAACAGGAAGGATTGGTGTGTTACAATTTGTCGAAACTGGAATCGTTTGAGTAATTCTAATGTTAGATCAAGCATATTACATTTAACATTCTTTACATCAGAGTAAAAATTAGGGTCCATGACCCCTCTAACCGTTCCTCCGCCGCCAACTTTTAGCATAATTGTGTTTAAACCAGAGTCATGCCTGGATTTTCTGTCTGAATGATTGGAGTGCAAGAAGATGGCACTTGGAAAGTTTTGGATTCGGATTAGGATTTATTATCCCAATTTCATGCGTGCCCTATTTAGCTAATGAATGCGGATCGTTCGGGTTTGGGGGGGGGCAAGGAATATTTATTTGGATGGAGTTAGCATCTTTTACCTGAATTTTAAGACGAATTTACAAGTCAGAATTTTTTTTTTCGGGTGGGGGGGGGAGATCAAATCCAATAATCTTCCTCCCCTGAGTGCGATATTTAACATTTTGAAGAAAGGATTGTGAGTATTGTATCCTTCTAGTCTCTCTTAAGCAAATCTCATTTTGCAGGAAAACAAATGTCCAGTACCATTTTGTCCTAGCATTAAGGCAAAATTAAAGCAGCAACAACTTCAGCAGCGATTGCAGCAACAGCAGCTAATGAGAAGACGAATGGCCATGATGACTGGGCGTTCCATTACTGGAATGACACCAAGTGGGTCAGGAGGCCCACCTTCTTCTCCACAAGAATCTGAATCTGGATCCGGAGGTATGATGATGCCTCCTCCGCATCAGCCAGGAGTCGGAATGAAACCTCACGGGCCGCCAGCCAATGTGCTACAGGTAGTCAGACAGGTAATTGGTAGTTCCCACAGCATTAGTCGCTTATCCATTTTCGCTTGAGCCTTGGCAATGCATTTGAATATATATGATGACTTGAATCATCAAGTTTATCAAAGGCTGTGGGATTGTATTTCGTTAGCCTTGAAATAGTCTGGCTTTTTTTTGCTTGTTTTATTGTTTGTTTGATCAATGCTGGGAACTAATCAATTAGCTTTTTAATTTTGTTGCTTCATTTAACTACTTTTTTTCTTCCATGTCCTCTTTTTACTTTTCTTGTTTCATCTTCACATTTTCTTCTACTTAGACCAAATTTGTGTTTAAAAACTTCATTTTTACTCTTTTTCATATATTTTATGCCAATGTTGACTAGGGTGGTTAAACCCAATAATATCGTATGACATTTTTAACTTTGCTAGATGTTTTTTAAATCTCGCTTTGTCAATATACCTGCCCTTGTCCACGGTTGCCGCCCTTGGTACTAATTTACCATTTATGGCACTTATTTATGGATTATCGCAAATTTTTATCTGGGTAATTTGAGATGTCTTTGATAGAATTAGACTTCCATTACAGCTCGTGGTATGTTTGTGAGTAAATATAGAACACTTTATCTACCTTTGGGGAGTAAAAAAAAAAATTGATGGGCGGCAAACCTGCCTTTGCCAGAAAAAAAAAAATGTAAACTTGTTCTTCATTATTTCAACTCAGATTCAGTGTCATGCATGAAATTGAAAAGAGACCGAAAATGAAAAATGTATGTATAATAATTGCTCTATTTGTATAATGAAATATCTTTTCCTGAATTATACTTTTGTATTGAATAATTTGAAATTGTCGAATTCTTTGAAGCTCTTAGCTGAACATTCGAAAAAGAAACATGAAGAAGGAATAAGTAATTAATTTTTTTCGGTTTTTACTTATAGATTGGCACTTGCACTATTTATTAAATAAAATATCTTTGCCCAAATGACATTTTTGCCTAAAGTAATTTGAAATTTTCAAGCTTTTTGAAGCTTTTGACTAAATATTCTAAGAAGAGACACAGAGAAAAAAAAATGAAAAAAATTGTTTCGGGGTTTTACTAATAATTGCCGATCTATAGCACGATTCTCCTTGCTGTTTCGCATAGTTAAATAGTTTTATATTCTAAAACTGGAGGTATAAGGTATATCGACTGAAAATGTTTTCCGTTGGAAAAAGCTTCTTACAAAAAGTTTTACGAAAATTTATAATTATTACTTGGGAGTTAACCCATATTTTGAAGATTGTTTGTGAAGTTTTTGCATATATTTTACTGTAGCCATAACTATTAAAATATGAATTAGAACCCCTATTTTCCAGACTGCCATGTCTAGCAGCATAATGTAAAAGCTGTTTTCTGTTTACTGTCCTGCATATTTGGGTTTGTGCATTTTCTAATAGATATTCAGTTGCTCTTATTTAACTTTTATCCATATGTATTACCGTTTTATTTAAAAGTTTAGGTATCTTATGTTGATATCCTTTGAAAGTAGCTGCTGGCAAATGTCCAGATTGCCCCTCCAATGGAACATGTTTTCTAACTAACCAACAAATCATCCTATAAACGATCGCTAAAGTTGTTGCAACGTCAAGCTAAGATTAAAATATTTCTGTCATACATGATCCCCGAAAGCCGATTTATTTTCACATTGAAAACGGCTTTCCGTTTTTAACTTTTAATTATTTTTAACTTGGAAGGAATAAACGTTGTGTTTGTGTGCTAAAACTTTAATAGCGTCCACAAGAGAAGACAGTAGGAGTAACTGGCCCCACCCCCCTGACGGGAAGAGGTACAAAGTGTTGGATTCTTCCCCCGACGGGAAGAGAGACAAAAGGTACAAAGTGTTGGATTATACTAAATGAACAAGACTCTTTGATGGTAAATGTAGTTTTACTTTTAAAAAAAGCTTTGTTTATGATTTGTTTTTCTTTCGTTCTTTTTTCTAATATACGTGTGAGCATCCATATTATTTAAATATTGAACCCTTATTGTTGCTTACTTCAGGTACAAGAGGAGGCTGCCAGACAACAAGCACCTGCTCCTTCAGTCGGCTACGGAAAAGGTGGCCCAGGAACGATGGGGATCCCTCAACAGGGGATGATGAACCAACGACCCATGGGGATGCAAGGGCAAATGCAGGGAAATGCAATGTCTCCAATGACGTCTCCGGTTATGCAGAACCAGAACCGAATGCTGCCTACTATAGATCAATGGGGAAATAGGTATGCTCTCTCTCTCTCTCTCTCTCTCTCTCTCTCTCTCTCTCTCTCTCTCTCTCTCTCTCTCTCTCTCTCTCTCTCTCTCTCTCTCTCTCTCTCTCTCTCTCTCTCTCTCTCTCTCTCTTTTCTCTCTCTCTCTCTTTTCTCTCTTCTCTCTCTTCTCTCTCTCTTTTCTCTCTTTTTTCTCTCTCTCTCTTTCTCTCTTTTCTCTCTCTTTCTCTCTTTCTCTTCTCTTTCTCTCTCTTTCTCTCTCTTTCTCTCTCTCTCTCTCTCTCTCTCTCTCTCTCTCTCTCTCTCTCTCTCTCTCTCCTCTCTCTCTCTCTCTCTCTCTCTATCTATCTCTCTCTTTCACTTTCGCTTTCCTTCTCTTATTCTTCTGTAATACTTGTTCATTCTCATGTGGATTTTTGTTTTGACTATAATTCTCAGATCTGTCAGTAAATTATGGGCTATTTTATTATTTTTAATCAATTAGGCGTTTTTTGTGGGGGGGGGGGGTGTCCTTAGAAATGATTCGAGGGGGATTAATTTCTGAAACCGTAAAAAAATTTGCAGTTGTATTTAAAAAAAAACTTTTTACTAACCACTAAAAAGGAAGTTTAACTGCCAAGCAATTTTACCTGACAAACTCAAATAATAGAAATATCAGTTGATACCAATTTTTTTGTGTGTGATAATGGTAAAAAGATGTTTGTATTTTATTAATTTAATTTGTTTTCATACAAAACTTTGCAATTAATCTTTTTTATTTTCGTTTCATGCTATGGTGTAGCAATTAGTATATAATCTAGTTTTTGTGATTCCTTTTCTATTTTGATTAATCATTTAGAAAGGGAAAAAGTTCTATGGTATTTCCACTTACAGGTTCCCAAATCCTTCCAACATTGGGAATCAGCAAAATCCAGGAATTCGTCAGCAAATAAACATGATGCAGCAGCAACAAGCTCAAATGCCTCAGCAGCAACAAGTCATGAATGTTGTTCCTACAAATCAGGGCCAGTCTGGTGTCCCTGGTCCTAGTCAAGTTGCACAAAGACCACTTCCTCAAGCTTTACAGGAACTGTTGACGACCTTGAAACGGCCACAATCTCCACAGCAACAGCAACAGGTACATTTTATTTTAAATGATATTTTTTTTTGTTGAATTACAAGGCATAAAATTATTTACTGTATCATGTTCTATCTCATACCAGTGCTCTATGCTAGAACTATGTTCTGATAGAAATCCAAATTCGGTTTGTGAGCAGGATTTCACGTTGTCCAGTGGAAAAATGATCATATGTGTGAATATTTAATTTGCTTCGGTTTTGGATCGCCGTTGAAAAATTGTTTCTCTGGTTGGTAAAATTAGGTTTTGAATTTTGGGTTAAAGGGAGGGGGGCTACTTGCATCAATGGGAAAGGTCTTTTGGACAGTGGAGTCTTTCAAGGAACCATTATAGTTTTTCAAGGACGTCTACCAGTCCTGTATGGTGGAGGTGAGGGTGTGATAAATCTTGGTTAAAAAACAATGGAAATTAATCCCATAGTGTTATACGATCTATTCGGTTTCTTAAAAGGGTGTGACAACTTTGGAATCTTGTTGGACTGATCTATCTCCTGATGTTCTTTGACAACTGATTTGATATGAGCAATTCTGGTGAAAAAAAAGTAAAACGTCATTGATCAGGTTCCTAGAAAAAAAAGTGAAATTTTATGTTTTTCCTTGTAGGAACTTGAATTATCAGTATATGATTCTTGACCAGGCTAAACTTAGCGGGGTTCATAAAAATAGACGCTTTGAAACAACTTATACTAGGCAGCAAACAGTCAAATAAATTTGGTCAATTTAGGTCAAAAGCACTTTGGTTATGATTCTTGAGCAGGCTAATTTTCGTTGTGTTCCTGTAGTGTGTTCTTAAGATTGCCTCTCTTTTTTGGAGACGTTTTCTAAAGCTATGATTCTTGAGCAGGCTAATTTTTGTTGTGTTCCTGTTGTGCATTCTTAAGATTGTCTCTCTTTTTTGAGGGCGTTTTCTAAAATTATACAAGCGTTTTTAACCTAAGGAGTTTTGATATGCAGCTTTGAAATTCATAAATTTCAAATATCTGTCAAGTTTAGTAATTATTATAGTTAGATATTTTTATGACAATGTGGTACTTGGTAGGGAAACAGACTTCCATGTCTGTCTTTTTTTTCATCAGAGAGGCTACTCATCAGAGAGAATGTGTTGCTTCTTCACTGTGTTGCTTTCCTTAATTTTTAATTGTATTTTACGGTTTATATCCAAAGGTCACTCAATAATCACGCATGATGTTTCTTTTTTTTTCTTACCAGACAAAACTATTTTCAATTTTCCATACTGATCTTAATTTATTGGGTATTACAATAACATGCTGAGTAAAGTTCCACTCAAATGTTCCCTTTGACTCTCGGCCAGTACAAGCTCAACGTTTAAATCGTCAACAATCAAATATAACTTAACCTGTTAAACAACTGCAACTAAAGGGCTGTCTTTCAGCTCAATAATTAGTCTTGTCTTATTAGTATTGACGGAAGACAATCTTCTAGCGCGAATTCATATGATCTTGGGGGAAGATTTACATTATAAATTTTTACGCCAAGGAAACTTTGTAAATCGTAAAAATATAAGGGTTTTGCCCAGTGTGGTGGATGTCTCTGTGCCAAGTTGGAAATCTATATTTGGGTTGTTTGTTGCGCATGCACACTGCTTTGACTGGGTTTTTCAGTGGGTAGTCAGTGATGGGTGGCTTTTCGTCATTATCCTTTTTAGTATATATGATTTTGTTGTTTCCTCTTTTTTTCTCTCTATTTCTGGCCATAGAGCTTTTGAGGGATAAAAATAACTCATTTACTGTTAATGTTTGAATATATAACCGAATAAATCCCTCTGTCGAGTTTTATAACAAGTATTAATATGATAATTGATAATTGACATTATTCGTTTCAAATGGGTCTATTTTCTTCATAAAAGTTTGCTGAGATTTGATTGGTATTGTACACTGTACACCCAATTTTAGCATTTCAGCCGTCACCTTGTTTGTAAGGGACTATTCTGTTGGATTTGGCTCAGACCCCTGAAAAAAATAGACTTGCAAGCAGAAAAAAATATTGCCAATGGGAATGAAGAAATCTGGTTTTCTGTTGGAAGAGTCAGTTGATCGGATATAGAACAATTAAAGCAAAGAAAAATTGTCCGCTCTGGGATGCGGAGGAGGATGGTCTGGGCCATTTTCCTCTGAGGTGGCGCGAGCTATCTCAAATTAGGGTCAATTGGCTAGATTGAAATTTTGATGAGCTACTCCTTGGAATCGTTATATCAAAGACTCCACAGACGATTGCTAAAGTGTGGAATTTCGTGTTGAAGGTGATAGAGGTAAAGCGCAAACGTCGTAATTAGATTTAATCAATTAATCATCATTTTAATCATACTAAAACACTATATACACAAACGTGAAAAGGTTGTTCAGCCCAAGTAGCTTGGCTTGTTGTGGGCCACACAATACAATAATAAAACACTGAAAGAAGCATAAACAATGCATTAAATTACACAATACATTCAAAACAAAGATAAAGGTGAATATACATTTGAATTAAAAAAAAAACATGTAATAATAATAGCGATAATCAGACCAAGTTGGCATTAGAACATGAAACAAAATAAAAAGAAGAATAACGAAGACTTTTACAGTTACGAAGGTTCCTGAAAATGATTTTATATCAGTTGGGATAGAATTCCCAAAAAAAGAAAAGGAGGAAAATAAGCAAGAAGTACAAAATGTTTGGTTTCGAGTTCAAGGCTTTTGCAGTTAGATGAATGCAATCATCACTTTTGTATGTGGCCCTCGGGTCTTCCAATACAAATTGTATTATATATATTTGTAGTACTGGATCAGAATGGGCATAACAACAAATAATAGCAATAAAATGAATATATTTCTTTTATCTTGTGTACAAACTGTTAAGGTCAAATCTGAAGGGGGGGGGGCGAATTAAAATCAAGTTGCCATCAAGCCATTGGCCAATTAGAGACTAAGCCAAGACAGGGTAGTCTGAATGAGAGGCAAAGCTGGCATAAGCCTTTTTCAAGATTGTTTAAAAAATGATGTCATTTACACTTTTAACTCGAGTATTTCAGCACACTTTCTAGAGCTGAAATACATAAATCCTGTTCAGAGGTTTTGCGCTTAACCACTATGTCCGTGTATTCTGACCACCACCCCCCCTCCCCCAATAAAAAAATCCGTTCAAGATCAAACAACTTGTTAACGAGAGTGGATTTTCCTGGGTAGGGGATAAGGAACGGGTATCTATAGATAACAGAGAAAATTTTTTTTGTTCTAAAGTTGGAGGTCTAGCACACAATTCGCCAATAATAATTTGTTTCAAGCAGGTGAAAGTAGTTAAGGTTCTGACTTTCATTATAAGTTAGGTTATCTTAGTTGATTGTCAATTCAAGTTAGGTCATATTTCGATTTGGTCCCATCACGTCTTAACTGCTGGCTAATTAATTGCCGTTTCAGGGTAATTTATATTATGGAAGGATTGAAAAGAAAACTCAGGGTACTTGTCCACTCCGCTTTATGGGTAAAAATGGGTTTGTTCTTTTTTCCTTAAATGCTAAAGTCTATCCAACTCCGGACGCCCATTTTTGAAGGAGGACGGATAGAATGTTAGAAATTATGAGATCAATAAATAAATTAGTTTCTTTATAAATTGTAATTATATTAATTTTAGTTTAAAGGAACCTAGAACCCAACTAGCCTATCAATTCTTTTATGGTTCTCTGTTAGTTACCCTTTTGTTTATGCTAATTTTCTTTCTATTTGTATATTTTCTTTTTGTTTATTTGTGTTACGTTTATGGCCTTGGAGGCTTCTTAAATAAGTCCGTATATCTGTCTATAGCATTATATGGAGTTGATCACTTTTTCCTTTGTTCCTCAGAGTTTTCAATAAAAAACCTCTTTCCTAGACTCCCTACCCACTTCATAGTAAAGAATGTAGTCTCCCTTTTAACACATAGAACATCTTTCAGCTGCTTTAAAAAGTTGTGATATACTCTGTGTAGGAGATTGTACCAGCTTCTGTAGAACCTGGTTTAGATCTAATGAATATGGCATCAAATTCTGCGTTTCAATTCTGTTTTGAATATTCTTGTTGATTGTTATTATTCATTTTATAGGTGTTACAAATACTGAAGAGTAACCCTCAGCTAATGGCCGCCTTTATAAAGCAGCGAGCAGTGCTTCAGAAGCAAAATGAAGGTCAACAACAGCAGCAGCCGGGCAATGCCATGCAACTTCCCAACCTTCCTAACAGCATCATGGGAAGTTTAGGCCAGCAAGGAGGTATGAGCCCAATATCTCAGATGAATGTCAATACAATCCAACAAGGAAATATGCAGCAGCAAGGGAATCAAAATTTGATGCAGGGAAATATGCAAGTACAACAACAGCCACAAGGAAATAATATGGGACAACCTAATGCTCAACAGAATCAGTGGTATCGACAACAGCAGTTAATGCAGTTGCAACAACAACAACAGAGACAAAACCCCCAAGGCTTTCAGCAGCCAACTTTGCCTCCATATAGCCAGAGGCCAAGGCATCCAGGTCAAGGAATGTCTTTCAATGCTGAGCAATTTACTCAGGGGCAGTATCAGCAGATGATGCAGCCTGGTGTGAAAGCTAGTGTATCAGCAATGTCTCCTCAACTGCAAGGAATGATGATACCAGGTGCCTCGCCTCAACATCTAATGCATACCGTACGATCACCCCCACCAGGTCTGCCGCAAGCCGTCAGGTCTCCACAGCCTAATCCATCTCCAAGGGGCGGAATTCCTGGTGTTCAAATCCCTGTGCCGTCACCTAGACAACCAATGCCTTCGCCAAGAATGGCTGCTCCTTCTCCTCATCATCCCTCTCACTCCCCGCATCCAATGGGAGTTTCTAGTATGGATCATGAAATGCTGTTGCCTCAATTAGGACCTGGCGGTCAGGTGCAAATGGCAATGCAAAGTCCTGCAATGGGACAAATGGGGATGCATAGTCAGAATCAACATGAGGATGGAGCACCTTTAACACCTCAGGAAACTTTATCGAAGTTTGTAGAGACTTTGTAGGTAGACTGATAAGCTTAAGCTGTTGTTTAGACACTGCCACGGTTGTGTACTGGTTAGCTCTGTGGTCCTGAGCTGCTGTGATTACCTTGTTCAATAGAGCAATATCAGTGAACATTCTAAATGGCTCGAGTACAAAGCAACAGAAAACAATTGTCTGTCTGCTCAATTGTCTATGTCTGCACGAGTGGATCAACTTGTGCTACCCGAGACCAAAGTTACGTGAAATTTGAATTCTGTTGATATTTACTGGGCTAAAGTTGTGACTGATATAGTGTTGAAATTTGTTCGGTGAAATTCCTATTTGATCAAAAGACAAATGTTACTAGTGTAACATTTTTGGTTTTGTTTGTTTTTCTCTTTTCTTTCATTTTTATAACTATTATATTTTCAAGTTAAAGCTTTTCGGATTTCGTACTCGCCCAGTTATTGAGCGTGTGGTTAATATAGAAAAGAGAAATTATTTTTTGTATATATTGCGGTACGCTTGTTTCGTTGGTCTCCTCAGTGAATGTATATAGATGGTTTTAGCTTATGTGTCCTTTTTAATAATTACGACTAATTATTGATTTATTTTTGGAATTGGATCTCATTATTGCAAAGATTTGTCTGTCAATGTCTAACATTCCCATAATAGGTGTGCCTATCTTTGAGTTCTATGAGAATATCTTGCCATTTGCTGAGCATTCGGTTTGATAATAAAAAAAGAAAAAAAAAATTGGATCATTTTAAATTTGGACCTTGGTTTTTTTTTTATTATTATAGTGAAGACTAAATGGAATTAATGCTGCCAATAATGAAGTCTTTTCTTTCCAAATTGTCATGGAAAAATCGGTATATAACTGAAAATACGGAAAATAAGGTGATAACGTTATCAACGTAATGTTTATGACGTTATAAAATAAAAATTAGAAAAGATTGAGATTTCAGTTTTTTATGAAAAGGACCTCTATGTGCAGTTTTATTCTAGTAGTGGGTGTCAAATTTAAGAAAAATAAGCGTTGGTAAAAAGAAACAAGACAAAATAAAGTAAAAATGATTGATAGCAAACAGCTGAAAAAGCTATGGCTGTCTTTGGCAATAAACCGGATTGTGGTACTTGTGTATCATCCCGAATATACTCAAGAAGTGAAGTTAGGTTAATTATAATGAAATGTACCAAAATATAATGAAAATATAATACTTTAGAAATAAAATTATGGAAACTAAAACAAAGATTAATATCTTGCCAGTGAACTTGCTCGAAAACCATTAGGTAAAATTTCGTTAACTTTTTTGGAAATAAATTTCAAGGGGATTGACATTTAAAGTCGAGTAGTAAAATTAAAGAACGTTTTTTGCTGCCAGCTTCGGAAACTCGTAGGGGAGGGGGAAGGGTCTTCATGCTGAGGTATACAGTTTTAGTCATGATAGGAGTAAATATCATGTGAAGTAAATTAATAATTGTTCATTTAAAGAGCAACAGAAGTCTTTGTGATTTAATATAAGTAATTATTGACGCCCAAAGGAAGGTTTCTTTTTTTTTATAAAAAAAATTAAAATTGTGTAATGCGCTTTAGAATATGAGCTGATTTACAAACCACAGTTTTGTTATTCAAACGACTATTTCCCTGTTTTAACGAATCATTTATGAATCACATGAAAACTTATTTTTTCTTCCATGTTTGACTGCAAAGAGTGATTATGTATTAAACTGACTGTTTCTTTGTCGAAGTTTGAGAATCTGTTAGTTTTTGTGTGATTCATGTTGAAACTGAAATCCCTTTATTGTTAACTTAATAATTCATTTACTGAAATTCATTTAATTGGAACTGAAATTCCATCGTTTTTGTTGCATGATATGTAATTTTCCAGCAGATTAATTATTGCTTTTACTCAATGTAAGAAAGACATGAGTCATTAGTTTGTGCTAATTCCAAAGAACCGTTTATGATCCACTGTCAGCGCTGCTGATTAGTCCTCCTTTCCCCAATGCATGATCCTACTTAAAAAGTAGTTTTTTTTTAACGCAAAAATGAATTTTCTTTTTCATTATTGACTGTAAAGTTGTATTATGTAAATTTTACAATTATTGGTGAATTTGTGGAATCGAGAGACCCGTCCAGAGCAATCCCCAAGTAATTCCGGTTTCTTTCAGGCATAAGTGTTGTTCATCAGCGTGACACCTATTGTGGGATTGACTAAACTCATTTTTTTTAGGAGAAACTAAAAATACTTAGAAATGGGTTCAGTTTCATTCGAGACATGTCGTGTTGTATATAATTATTTCCATTTCTTCCTACTTTTTATTTCTGTTATCTGGTGTGGTCTATGAACATTCCTCTTTAGTGAAATTTTTCTATTCCTTTCCTTCCTTTGCTGTCCTTTCAAATTTTTCATTTAAGTGCTTTTGTTAACAATGAACGAAAAGATGTCTGTTATTTCTTATAGTTAGGTATTAACTAGCCGAAGACAAGTTTTACGTTTACTGTAAACGAGCCGTCTCACTATGTTTGTAAATAAGCTGTAAAGTTTTTTGTCATCTTTCTATAAAAAGTTTTTTTTTCTGTATTCAGCGGTTTAGAAATTGAAGACTAACGTTACAAGCGCCAAGTTGTTATTTGTTCTTTTTCACTACCGTATGTTCAATAAATAGCTATTGTATTCGAATGTTTTCTCCTTTTTCTGCCTTGAGATTAGTCTTTTTTGTTTCTGGAAACTACTGCTCAAGTCGCAACGTGGGACGCACAGGAGCCCCTCCCCCTAGTGGGCTAACGTGTTCGGATTTAGGAGTGGAAGATATTAATTTTTTCTCTTATTTGCATATTATGCCGCAAATAATGCTGGCTTTAAAAATGATAGGGCAATACCAATAAGGAATAATATGTTATTTCAGAAACCTGTCTGATAAAACTGAAACGGACGTAAGAAAACTCAAAAAATTAGAATTATCCCGTAATTTGAATAAGATGAGCACCACTGCCATCTACCTCTTGGGGTATGCCATCGAATTTCTTTTGGTTTAAAAAATATGAAAATGCAACAAAAAAAATATTCCTTAACTGTACAGCATCTGGAAGGATTATGAAAGATCTAAAGTTGGACTGGCCTACCGTGACAAAATAAAGGAGAAAATCTTGAAAAACGACGGATCCAATGCCAGTAAGAACAAAAAGAAGAAAAATTTTAACGAATATTGCATGCCTACTAAAAAAGAGTATCATTCTTTTTTTTTGGTAAATCCAAAAAAAGGATTTACCAAACTTATTATAATCTGGATTTACTATTACCAGTTGGTTATAATTTAATAATGGTGGAAATAAATAGTACTTGACTTCTGACAGGCTTGCAGATTCATAACTGAGAGGCAATTATTAATGACAATTGAGATCACTTGAATAGGAAGCTGGAAGTGTGGTAAATAAAAGCGAAGAAATGCGGTGTTTTAGGGCTTCTTTAATGCAGTATAGAGGCTTCTTTTTCTTTATCGCAGTCGTTGCTTGCATATTTCTCAGTCTATGAAAATATCAATTTCTCAGGAAAAACTAAGTCATTTGAGGATTCAATTGGCGGCAAATAAGAATTAGGGTTGGGCAATATTAGATGTCGATACATCGGACCGAATATCGAAACTAAAATATCTATCGAAAACGATGTTATTTCGGCTTTTTCTGGTATCTACCGTTGAACGTCCAGCAGAAACGATCCAACATAGAAAATGGTTTCGCAAATGGCCGAGAGGAAGAACAAATATTCAAACCAACAACTCATAAGTAGATGCTGATACGCACCATGTACAAGCTGTGTCTATAAGTTGGCATAGCCTGTTCTCAAGTTACGTTTAGTGAGGATGGACTCTCCAATGTTGCTGAGAACTTCCAAAGGCTTGGCTAGATAAAATATCTTCTTAGCTTATAGGCCTTGCTGAGATCACATCTGTCATGATTACCACATAACTCAATCTGTTTTTCTAGAAATTGTATATTACCCCTGACGATCATCTCCAAGTTGAGAGTAAAATAGCAAGAGATATGGATTGGGCCTTACTGGAATCTGTACCAACAGATGCAGGTGCCGAATCAAGTCCCTGTGATTCAGCAATTACAGAATCAAGCCACTTTTGGGGTATCACAGGACGGAGTTTCAGTAGTCAATGCAAGGCAAGCTTCATCAGCAGCTACATCTGCCACGTCTGTTTCTTTGTTTCTTGAACCGGTTTCTTCGTTACTTTAGAAATAAATTTGGGCTATATATTTGCACATTAGGGGGGGGGGGGGGGGTAAAGTATAGCGGATCTGCATGGAAAATGGGTTATGTACATTTACTCTGTATATTATGAAGTAAGAATTGCTTTCTGACTTCAAACTGTCCAAATACTTTGCCCCCCTTCCACCTTATTTGCAAATATATAGCCCAAATTATATATTTCCCATCTATCCTGTCACCTGTCTTTGTCTTGTCTCGTGCTAAGCTGGAAGAAACTAACGAAGAAACCGGTTTGTTCTCGAGTTTTAAGCAGCGTAAACTTGAGTGAGTGGCGTATATAAACAAGTACCAAAATTTCTTTCCTCTTATGGAAAAAAAACTAGAATAAATTTCTCAAATTTGGAAAGCCTTATTTTCCACGGGGAGGGGGGGGGATATTTTTCCCGGGGGTGAAATTGCTGGGGGGGGGGGTAAACGCTGGCCACCGATAGATAGATGTGTTAGTTTCCACTCAGACAGTTAAATATAACGAATTTCATTTTTGCTTTCCTTGGTTTTTCAAAAATATGCACTTTAAAAACTTAAAAATATACTTTAAAAAATATAGTCTTAGTTAATCCACCCCCCCTCTGTAATTATGAAAAATACGATGTAATAAGAATGTTCTTAATAACTATCTATATTCTTAAAATAGGTTTGCCCTTCTTTGAAATGAATCCTGGTTAAGCCACTACTTTATACCCACGTGCAGTTGTCAGTCTCTGGTTTCGACTTGTAAGACAATCCTTTTGGCTTTATCACTATTTTTATATGAAGAAAAAAAAGCCAGCATGTTTGGTTTCCCTAGAATTCTAGTCAAAGTGAACTATAAGGGTGTAGGTGCAGTGATTAAAAAACAGGAATAGATGGGGAGTGACTCAGACAGTGGCAAGCATTCATGAAAATGCTGAGGGAGGTAAAAGGTATTTCCAAAATCATGGGGGGGGGGAATCACTTTTTTCAATGAAAATGCCAAAAAGGGTTATTTTTAAATGAAAATACCAAAAAAAGGATATTTGAAATCTAGAAGGGGTGGGGGGCTCTAAGTATAAGGGAAAATTCCCCCACTCAATTGTGTCCACTGAGCTCAGGAATACAAAGACGCCTATTTCTCCTGTTAGCTTGCCTTGGGACTTGGCTTGTCAGTTATTGTTATCATATACAGATAGGTTTTAGGGGGCGGGACAAAGAGAGTACTTGCCCCGGGCGCAGAAATTTATGGGGCGCAAAATTTCAAATAAATAGTTCAACGTTTATGATACACATTTCTTAAAAATAAAGCGTCTTTCATTTATTTTCCTTGATATTAAAAGACATTTATAGAGTTTACTTCTTTGGAGAGCAATTGTTCATTTAAAATGAATGCGTTATGAAATTGGTTCGCTGGGACCAGGGCTTGTTTGTAAATAATGAAAGTGTAAAATAAGGAATCAAGCAATTTATGGTAGCGTACCGTAAGTAAGGAGCGATTCTTTCTAAAACATACCCAAAACGTTATAAAAAATCAAAAGAATCAGCGTTTTTAAATTTGCTCAAAATCAACAAGATCCATCAAGTTTCAAAATACTCAAAAAAGAAACGAGTGCACAAAGTTTGCTGAGTTCATAAAAATGGGGAAACACCTTCTTACTACGAAATTTGTTCCTAAAATTACTTGAGCTAGAGTTGGACTATTCATGGTAAAGAACTTCAAGGAGTTAGTTATGCTAATAGTAACCAAAGCTCTAAAAATGAAATTTCAGTAGAAATATCCGAAATAAAAAGCCAACTCTTTATGATTAATAAATAAAAAAAAAACAAGTTTTTTAACTGAAATTAAGAAGCGACATTAAAACTTAAAACGAACAGAAATTATTCTGTATATGAAAGGGGCTGTCCCCTCCTCAACGCTTCGCTCTTTACGCTAAAGATTTTTGTTGTTTAAAAAAATAGAGTTGTGAGAAAGATTCAAACTTTAGCGTAAAGAACGAGGCGTTGAAGAGGGGACAGCCCCTTTCATACACAAATAATGTCTGAACGTTTTTGAATTAATGCAGGTTTTGATTTTGGCTCACCGTACA
This sequence comes from Artemia sinica, assembly GCA_027921565.1. Classification (NCBI taxonomy): domain Eukaryota; kingdom Metazoa; phylum Arthropoda; class Branchiopoda; order Anostraca; family Artemiidae; genus Artemia; species Artemia sinica. The sequence goes on along the minus strand of CM051265.1, from coordinate 19,846,830 downwards.
TGAATAATTAAAACGAAATTTGCACATTAATTTTACTTTTTTTGGTTAAATGGCTTTCTCGAAAGTTGTTTAATTTTATTTAAGAACGTTTTAATTAGTAATAAATATACGCAACTTACGAATTAACTTACGTAACGAACTTCTATATTCATATATTTTTAATACGTCTATTAGGGGGTTTGCCCCCTAGTCAATACCTCGCTCTTTATGCTAAAGTCCAAATTTTGTTCAAATTCTTTAAAAATTACCCGTTAAACACAAAAGCCGTTAATTAGAATAAACAGCTCTTATGAAAGTATTAAAAAAAAACTTTAGCGTAAAGAGCGAGGTATTGACTAGGGGGCGAACCCAAACATGTACGTAATAAATTCTGTTCGTTTTTATCTTTGATGTTGCTCCTTACTTTCAGTTGAAAAACTTGTTTTTTTTATTTAATTTCTGATCGTTTTTTTAAATAATGCTGGGAAATCCGGCGCCCCCTTCATAGCCATGTCCCTTCCCCCATGAAAACTTCCTCAACGGAAAGATCCTCCCACATACCCCCCCCCCCCCGCCCACCTACCAGAAAAAACCTGATATTTCATTAGGAATAAGCGTCAGAGAAACAAGTTCTACTTAGATCTATATACATATGGGCTATAACAGATAAATATTATAAATAAGTTTTTAAAAAGTAAAGCTTAAATTAAATATGGAAATCAAGCTTAAAAAGAACAAAAATATCTTGCTTTTGAAGTATAAATGAAACCCAAAACGAACAGAAATCAAATAAACACTCATAGCAAACAAGACGATTTAAATTTTAAAACAAGTAAAGCTTAAATTGAGTATGGAAATCAAGCTTACTTGAAGATCACAGTATTTTACATACACAAAAGGATTTCTGCACCTTTTGATGTTAACCTATCTCTTCACTTTTATTCCAAAAAGATAAAAAAAAACACTTCTTGTTATCGTTATTTTCCCCTAATCATTTCTTAGTCAATGTTGTTGGTCTTAGTCAACCGGCGAATTAAATAAGAAAAATGTCGACTGAACGAAAAATAGATAAAGTTATGCCCCACCCTCCTGTCCCTAAGTTGATCATTAGTAACAATTATCGCTGCTCATACAAAACATGAGTTTCTTTTTGTAAAATCACAGGTGGTCAAAAATTGCAAAGTGAAGCCATGTGTTTGCCCTGTACAATGATTTGACTTAAGAATTCTTGCATTCACACGAGGTACTCTTTTCGTGAAGTGAAGAATTCTTAGATAAAAATGATCTATGCTGTAAATTGGTCTTACAATCTCTCCCTGTTACGTTCAATAATTTAAATTATTTATTTTCTATAGGTTTGATATATTTTGAAGCTTCTTTTTACTATGGACCAGATGAAAAGTGAAAGGATAGAAATTTACAGTCCTCTTCATATGTTGTGGAATATCTGTTCCTTTTCAATTCTATACTGTTTATTCTTTTATCGCAGAAATATGTAATTTTCAAATCACACATCAAAGATCATATAAGTAAAAACTAGAAAATCAAGTCTAACATTTGTCTAATATTACACCTAAGAAAATCAACTGTGCTAAAAATCCTTGTTCACATGAACTACGCTCTATGTTAAGTTCGCTCTATATTACAAGCAAATGAGTCGTAAGTTTCAGGCCTATTCATACGTAGTAGGATTTTTGTGCCTCTTAAATTTTAAACATTATATTGATTCTGACAAATAAAAAAAAATTATTTTCATTTCCCCATCTCTATTCAATTTTAGCTATGTTTGTTGAAAAGGCTATCAAGTGAATGAAATTAAAAGGAGAAAAAATTTGTCCGAAATAAAAATGGAATACGAATTATGGGTGTCCAACCCTCCTTTGCTCTTGTCACTTTGATCAGGAGAAGTTCCCTAGAAAAATCTATTAAGCTGTACTTATAAACCTACTTTATGAATCTTTGACCAGCCCTATAGTATTTCTTTTCACCTCCTCGTTGAAAACTGTATAAAACTATGCATTAGAACATATAAGTTGCAATGGGTCTGTCTGAGCACTGCCATAGGGGGTTTGCCTTGAGCCAAAAGGAGTTGCACACCCCTCGTATATTGGTCTATCTGTCCGACCACTGCCATAGGGGGTTTACCTGGAGCCATTTGGAGTTACCGACCCCTTGTATATGGCCTTTATCTGTGAAAATCACCATCTAGTCTTGCCATTGAGATAACTGTTTCTCGGAAATACATTTGATTGCCAAGAATATCGTCATGACAGCCCTACACCATGACAAACTTATCTCGGTGTTCTATTAGAGCGGTCTTGGCCATCTGCGAAGCATCACGTGATCAGTTTGGTCTTAAGTGTGGGTATCCCCAAATTGTCGGGGATTTCCCCGAAAATCTATGTCTCCCCGAAAAAAAATTTGGTTCCCCGAATCCCCGAAAATCAACCAATCACGGTGTCACCCCTAGTGACTATCCCTAGCAAACATTACTTTACATACCATAATTTTTCACCACTCTATTGTTCGTTAATTTTCGTCTCCTGTGTTACTTTGCATAAGAACCAGACTGATACAATTTAAGCATTGACGGTTCTTCATATTTTTCACAAAACTATCATTTTCCTGCATTTAGAT